>JAZHYW010050699.1:0-44781 GCA_037355805.1 Ixodes ricinus | reverse complement strand
CCCAGAGAAAATGCAGTCTTGTATACGTTACTACGAAACGAAAGCAATCGATTACAATTACTATTACTCTTGGCTAAAAGTATTCGATTAGATTACTTGATTACTCAACAGAAAAAGTAATTAGACATTACTTCAAAGTAACCGTTACTTTCGATTACTTTATTGTGATGAAGACTTACATCTTTAGCGCTCATAGCAATGAACTATTTCTAACCTATATTTCACATTTTCACAAGTATTGATAAAGAAATAACGGGTTCCCTCTACAGCATCAGCCATCTCGTGCGCTGCATCATGAGATCGTCGGTTTTTCTAGCTGTGAAAATTTACAGTGTCGAATCGCTATTTCACCCGGAAACATCTGCATCGGTCCCTGATAAATAGAACGTAGAGTGCTTCTTGGAATTTCTGGTTCCAAATAAAATGTATTTTGTTTTCTTTGCTCTATATATTTTCTTGTGTTGTCAAGTAACTAATGAGGCCCTTACTCTCTTTCGCACACACACGCGCTTCCAGATATTATTCACATGTGGATGAACTCGCATGTTATACAAAAGAGCAGCAGCTCCAGGATTGAAACGATCATGTGTATATCCAATAATGTTGAAGAGATCGCACCGACCACTTTTCAACTCGAAACCTTGCTTGTCGCTAAAAGAGCCCGTAGGGGAAATACGGGATCTTTGACGTATTTGAACTAGTTGGTTATATTTTGCATCCCCTTTAGACATTATTCGGTTTGAACGAAGGACTTACAAAGTTACATTTTGCTCCCCAAAACTCCGCCTGAATGGCCTTGGTGACGCACTTCTAGTTTTCCTAGCTTCCCGCTCCCAATCGCAGCTCGAAAAAAAAAACAAAAAAACTGACATTCCACAGAAACTGTACATACAAAGGGGTTGACCTTGTTTCCTACAGCTCCGCAAAATATTTTTTTTTCCGTTCGAAAAAAGAAGAAAATTTATTTTTGTCATTTTAGAAAACAAGGTGCGTTCAGTTTCTGTGGAAAAATAGTAACGGTTAGAAGTAATTTTCATTACTTCAAAAAAGTAATCAGATTACCTTTACATTTGCCCATAAAAGTAATCCACTGATTACAAAATTACTCCAAAAAGTAATCGATTACAAGTAATTTGATTACTTGTAATGCGACGGGTACAAGTCTGAGAAAATGGCACCATTGGAAACGGTCTCAACTATTTTGCGCTGTTCGCCCATGAAATAAAACGAAATATCTAACTGCTTCGAACGACAGGACACGTACTGTGCATGCAAAATCCAAGTTTGATTTTTTTTTTTTTCGTTTCAAACAAATGGCCAGCACAGTTCGTTGTTTCATGACTGGCAAATTTATATTATTTTGTTTTTTTTTTATAAAATGGAGTATGATTTGACTGGGTTTCATTATATTTTTTCCCGAAAACTTCGAGAACGTAAAGCAATCTCTAGGGCAGTGGCTCTCAAATAGGGTCCGAGAAGGCATTCTAGGGGTCTGTGAAGCCCATCATATCAGTGAAGCCTGAAAAAAAAGTTGTCTTTTTAGAAAAAAAAACGTTCCAATTTTAGGATGCGTCTTCAGCGTATATACAGGTGAGAGTTTACCCTACACTCACTTAGTTATATACATTTATAAAATCACTATCATAATTAACCTATACTTTTCCTTCCCTACACTTTACTAACGCGTGCTCTATCTCCGATCCGCAGTAACCTGCAGCATCAGTGGCTGTAAACCACTGCTCTAGGGGAACAAAAAGCAAACACGCATATGCACAAAAACTTGCCAGCATCCAGCACTGTACTTAGAAAGCAAAATCTTGCGACAGACTGGCAGCACCCATGTGCAGGATATGAAACTCGAGGTTCTCATAACGATTGTCTGGGAGGGAATTCAGCGATAGGCCCAGCATCCTCGCAATCAGCCGACTGCCGCATGCAGCACCTCAGGCGCGTTCACAACGGCAAAGTCGCAGCTGTCGCGTCAACTTTTGTCGCAAAAACGACAGTCGCAAGTCGCGGTAGCACTACCAAGACTACCCAGACCGATTTTTGCGACCTGTCGCCGAGTCACCCGGCAGACGGGAACCACCGGCGGCGCCTTAAGTGGATCGTTAGTGCCTGCATTAATTATCCGGCACGCTGACCGTGGTGGTCACCGGTCACGTTCGGTTCGCCGCCCGGTCGCGGGAGACGTGCCGAGCCATCAGGTTCCCCGCAGCGGCTTCAATACAGCAGGATGCCACAACGAGGCCTGCGCCAGAGAATGACCAGTTCCCCGACACATTGTTGCTAGGCGCCGCCTACTTATGCGGCTTGCAGAGCAGACGGCCACTCGCCGATCGGCCGCTGATTCGAAAGTGCGACTTGCCCGGCATCAGATTCGGTGTTAGGAAGTCATGTAATATTGCTTTGCTCTGTCGCGAGCTGTTTACACGTTTGTGGAGGGCGGAAAAGCGTTGCCTGTGATTTCAGATAAAGCTTAAGATAACTGGCAACCCTGATTTTACACAGACACAATATGGCCAAGTGTCGTTACCTCTGAAGCGTAGCTTATTTAGTGGCACTAGTCAGCGCTATATTAAAGACTACCCCATTTCTTTTTTTAAGCGCAGCACACAAATATAGAAGCGAGCGCCCGAAAAAAAAAAGAAAAAAAATTCCGAGGGTGCACCCGACACTTTTTTTATGAGTTGTGAATGCGAAAGCGCGAATATCATTTTTTCCGCCCCCTTAGTTTGAATGTGGTGTACTGGCGTGGACGGCAGCGTACTGCTGCTGCCGAGGCTGTAGTAAAGTTCCTCTATCCTGGGAAAAGTGGCGCTATTCATTGTTGTGGAAATGCTCAAGTCACGTGCCGCGCACGATCAGCTTTTGGGAAGAACATGGCGTCTGAAATTTAGCTCAGTGCGCCGTGCCGCCATGATCTTCCAAGGGTTGCACGTTGCACGATGTCTAAGTGCATCCACGCACCTTGCGCTACTTGCAAAACATGAAGGCGCTTTACGTTATGCGGCTGGCGGCCCAGCGCCAATAAGCGCAACAACAAAAATTACAAGGTCCGGACATTTCATCGAGCGCCGCTTCATCGAATGACGCTTCATCGAACGCCATTTTAACGAGACGCCATTTCATCGAACGCCATTTCATCGAACGGCGTTTTATCGAGTCCGTTTCATCGAACGCCGTCTAACTGATAAATAAAAAATGTTAAAAAAAATAACTTTTTTTTTTATTGTGGAAAGAATGGCGTATTTTTTGTTCCTACAGAGAGAGAGGAACTAATAATAAAAAACTTTATTTTCTCCCCTAACACACTTCCCATTTCTGTCTCTTTTTTTCATATTAACTGATGACTTGTGCTGTAATGCGGCCAGTAATAAGCTGGAACACCGCCTTGACATGTTATGAAACCAGTGATCATCGGGTGCAGTGACGAAGGACGTCCTTCAAAGGTGTATACTCGTCCCTGAAGAGACGTAGTCTGTTTCAAGCAGGAGAGTCGTCCTTGAAGCAATGGCATATCTCAATGTCGCATGAAACAGAGCAAAAGACGCTCCTCCCTTTATTGTTTATTTCATCGCAATCGGCAGAACCATGGTTATGTCCCCTGGTTAACCTACGTTCGCTTCTGTCTCAGAGTCAGTTGGCGCAGCTGAGGCGCGCTGCTGGGAGTTATGGAGGGAGTATCGGATCACGGACTGGTGGTCATGTACCTTCCTTCGAATTGCTTGAGTAACGGCTTGACGACCAACTAAGCAGTACCGAGATTACAACAGAGCTAAAGACACTGAGTATCCTAGACCATCTTTCGACCCTATTTCTCCTATGTACAAAAAAACAGAGCGGCGTCTGCCCAGATACCGGGTCCTCCTTTAGGGAAGCCATGCTTACGTTCATCAATAGGAGTTTTCGCAGATCGTTTTTCCAACTCCTCTTCGCTCCGCCGGAACGAAGACGCCGCTAGTGCGCATGCGCGCCGCTGGCTTTGACTGCAGAGTTCCGGATCTCGTAGCGGATAGCGGAGAGCGTTGCGGGCCGAAAGAAACGATCTACGAAAATCTCCCAATAGCTTCGTTCCGCCACGCTCCAAGAAAGTAAAGAAGTAAAAACCCACTAATAACCCTTGGAAATCGTGCGTCTGAAACGCACATGTGTACCGGATAGGAGGGAATCACACGGAAGTTGGCACCTACATCAGAGTTCTTCGCAAACAACGACAGTCAAAAACAACAAAAAAGCTCGCTGTTCAATTTTTTTAATGTAACGATAGCACTCCTAGCTTCTTGAAGGATAACCCACAAAGCTTTGGGCATACTTAGCTAAGAAAAGCTACTCAGTGACGGCGATCCAAGCTTGACGATAACATAATTTATGACAATAAGAAAAAACCGAACGTGTTTGACAAAGTTTTTCGTCGGTGTACATGAACGACAACTCTCAGTTGCCATCGTACAGTGGGTAACATATCGCCAATTCCAGACGCTGTAATGTCCAAAGATGGAATTTTCGATTACCTGTTTCGGCTCGTCACCAAGAAGTCCTGCGGGCTTATGAGTGGCCAAACATTTTTCTCTGTAGATACGCTGAATGGTACTCTCGAACTGTCATGTCATTTACCACTGGCAGTCCTAAAAGCTGGCGTGGTACCCGACCGAGTTGGAAAATTGACAGGGCTTCCCAGTTTACAAATCTGGCAGTGCCTCGGATGCGCCAAATCACGGCCAAAATCGTGAGTTATGTTCAAGTGGCAAGGTTGTTGAAAATTTTTTACGCAACCGCCGAACGGTCTTTCCAAGAAAAGAACAACTTTTGCCGCAGAGAGCAACACGGTTTTAGGCGCGGCCTATCGACAGTCACGCAACTTTTACATACAGTCAACGTACTGGCGAAAATACTCGACGGAACCAGTCAAGCAGACGTCGTATTTTGGGACCTCGCTAAGGCGTTCGATCGTGTCTCCCTTTAGCCCCAAGCGCAAAAGTTAAAGCACATGTTTAAAAACGCAAACATAGCCAAACGGCTAGGTTCTTATCTTACTAATGATACACAGCTCGTGACCGTCAACGGTCGCAAATCGCAGATGGCAGACGTCATCTCCGGTGTACCACAGGGGTCGGTGATCGGTCTCCTGTTTTTTGGTTTTTATTAAGAATCTCACCCCTCGATACAAGGTCGTTTCTTCGTGGACGACTCGCGTCATGTTTTCAAAAGTCATACGTCACGGCGACCAAATCAACTTGAACGATTGCTTATCGCAAGTATCAAGAAGCTGTGCGAAATGGAAAATGGTGCTCAACGCTTCGGAGTGCGTCTACATGACAGTCACCAATAGAAAACAACCGCTTCTGTTGACCTACAACTATCGGCGATGTCTGCTTAAAAACGCGTCAGCAGAATACGAATACAGATACCTTGGCGTCACACTAACTTTAAAACTATCTTGGAATCTGGATATCAGTGACCTTGTTAGAAAGCACCATGAAAGCTGTGGTTTTTGAGAAGGAACCTATGCTACTGTACCTCCGCGACTAAATTAGCATGTTATAAAATCCTTTTCGCCCCGTGCTCGAGTGCGCAGACGTAGTACGGGACTATGGTTGCAAACGAGCATGAATGCGATAGAAAATCTCCAGAAGAAAGCCCTGCGGTTCATCTACAATCCGTACGACAAACTGGTCTTCAACAACGGAACTCTACCAGCAATCAGGCTTACCGCACCTTGCAACACGAAGGAAAGCTAACAGGCTAAACATGTATTCCCCATTGTTGACCAGCATGAATGATTTAGATATTGCCGACTACCAGGGCTGGGCAGGAAATACTCTCGAAAGTATTTAGAAATAATACACTAAGATGGCAATTAGGGCCAGTTGGTTCATGATCGAAGACAGGCGCCGAAGAAACACAAGGACAAGAAGAGACGTGAACACTGGCGCTATTTGGAAATACAAATCAAAAGAGATCGAATGGCTGATACTGAAATACATTTATAAAAATGTATCTCGATACGTATCAGAAATACATCTGAAAAAAAGAAGAAAGTCTTTGGAAATATAAATACAGGAATACATTTTCGGTGGTGCTGAAATACAGACACTGAAATACATTGTTATAAAAACATTATTTTTAATGTTTTGGTGCACCCCTAAGAGCATACGAGGAACAGAAAACAAGCATGATCTGGAATACGCGATTTTGTTTTTAAACCAGCAAACGAGTTCTCACTGCAAATTGGAGCCTGAATTCAGCTCGAATCAAATTTACTGCAGAATTAACATCTTGTATTTTAGGAAATAATAAAAAAGCAAGCATTGCTTTTCTACCGTGGTTTGTGCACGGTTTATTTCGGCATCTTTTATCTTTCTGAGGCAAAATGCCAGGGACATCTAAATCTGTTTTGTGTCCTCCCAAATAACCTCAAGAAGTCACTGTGATTATGTCCAATCCGGACGCCTCTTTCAGCAGTGACCTTATAACGTTTCCGTGGAATCAAGTTCGAGGAACCCACATCCTTTTATCTGTTAGTTTGGCGCGCCGACAGAGCCTTCAACTTTTTGAATCGACGGGAATAGTCTGACCACCTAAAGTGCGGGAAAACATTTGCCAACTTTTGCGCAACAACAACGACAACAAAAAAAGGAAGTCATGTGCGGTCAGAGACACAAGACGTCCCTGACGAAACTTGGTCTTTACCGAACAGAACGTAAAAGCGCCAGTGAGCAGTGTACATCAAACATTTTTGTGAAAAACCAGAGACTGAGGCTATTGACAGACGACGACCCTAAACGTCGTCATCTGTCAATACCTCAGTCTCAGGATTTTCACAAAAAAATATATATATATATTGGTCGTTACTTTCTGTGGAGGTCAAACAATTCTTTTTTAAATTGTAACAAAAATACATTCGCCTTTACTAGTATCTGCGACACCAAGAATACGCCCGAAAATGTATTTCGATACAAAAATGCAAGATACAGTTGAAAAATTGTATCGCGATACAGACATATAAATGCATAATGCATTTTTAAAATACTATCGCGAGACATTTGTATCGCGATACTGTCCAACTCTGCCGACTACGTCACAACCTACCCAAGCTAGTCTAACCAGGGCGAAACACGATGAAACAATGGGAGAGCTTTCCTGCTCCTGCCACACCGATGTGTTTAAGAACAGCTTTTCTCCACTGACAGTCGCCGAGTGGAACATCTCGACGCCCTTGAAACGTGCTCTGTCAGCGTGCTATCACTCCCATCCAATGACATGTGCAACATAAATAAGAATTAACTGACCCTGTATTCATCTCGCTCTGGCACGAGGCGCTAATGTATTCCATTCCATCTTTATTTAATTTTGATGTTCAGGTTACACGTGTGTTATCTCAGGCCACTGATGACTTATCACGCTTTTCAACTTTTTTGGTGTGTCGTTGTTTTGGCTGTGTTCTACATTATCTTACTGTGTAAACTTGTGAATCTGTTCAACTCGTGCTGCTTCGTTTATGCTGTACTACAAGTACTCGAGTGTTGCCTTGGCCTCTGTACAGGCGGCCAGCAAGTCCTTAAATAAGAGAATAGAAAAGGTAATCTATATTGTAGGATAAAAGGAAGACACAAGTAAATAAATAAGTACAAAATGACGAAGGCGCAGCGAAGAATAGTGAGTTATATTCCTTTCCGTATGCACCTCTTCATGCGTGGACAAGTAGGAAACAAGGTATTGTGGGCGAGTAAAGTCGCTATATCTTACCGAGAAAACAGTAAAGTCGCATACCCACTCAAGTTTTGTTATTTTCTATGATTCAAAATACCAAATGCAAAAACCAAACTATTGGTGCAAAAAGCGACTAGGAAGCAAATATATTTCTGGTGATTCGACAACAGCGTGGAAACAACATCGAAAGCGAGGGTAACAGCGTCTAAACAGCACTATAATGCTCCAGTAAATTCGGTCAGGTGACGTTCAATGAAACGACGTTCGATGAAATGTTCACTAGTTCGATGAAACGGCTTTGGATCAAACGGCGTTCGATGAAACGTCCGGTACCCCCTAAACATGCATTTTGGGAAATGCAAAAGGGGAGGTATAGAAAGGGTGTAGTGCTTGCGTGTATTCGTGCGTTCGTTTGTTGTTCTACCGGTGTGCTGTGATCGTGTACAACTTACTTCATTTTAGTATTCGATATCCAAAACCCACAGCGTCGCTGTGAAAAAGAAACAAAAACTATAGTGCATTTTGTACAGAGATGGCAAAATTACTTTCAAAAAGTAATTATATTACATTACTAATCACTTTTCTGAAAACTGCAAAAATGTAATTAAATTACATGACAAATTACCGCACACTAAAGGTAGTGACATTACATTACAATTACTTTCCAAAAGTAATGAAATTACTTTGAAATTACTTTAACAGTACTATTTGAATACCTTGAGGCAGTAATTCGTGCTCATTTTATTTACCGTATACACTAACACAGTGTTTACAAACAAGCCCTCATTTGCCCACACAGGGTGTGGGCACTGCGCGTGTGCAGAAACCAGATCCGGGAGAAGCGAGACGCTGCGCATGCGCTGTGCCGAAAGCAGTGCCACCACAATGGTGTGACGTCAAAGAGGTTCGTCTATATGTGACTAAAGCTCAAGATCTTCCTGTTTACACCGCAACAGTCTTATGCGCCTCAAAGTGAACCTATACTGAACAGTCGTTTTGCTGGCGCACACGACAGCAGTGTTAAACATGATAAATAGCTTCTTTAGATGTGACTAAGAAGAGACAGTCGACTCATCGGTTTCGCTGTTTATTTAACGGTGAAGGTCCTTACTAAAAGGGTGATATGTTTTCGTCTTCCTGATTTAAAATAAGTTATAGTCCGTGTCAGCATGTTAAGTCGGGCAAAGGCAGCTTGGTCTTACAAGTCGTCACGTAAAACGTTTTTCTTCCGCCTCGGACGCAATCTAATTCTATTCTCCCAAAAGCACTAGTTGACCTACTCTCGGTCATTCTTTTCAAGGAGCATTTTTCACAAACACCCGAAGAGCCCAAGTTTTTGCGCATTGTCACACAAAGGGGCTGGATAATTGCTAAGCAGAAGCCTCCCAGTTGCGGAATGGCACGAGTTTCCTGAATTGTGTACTTTTCCAACAAACGCGGGGCGATATCTGCTTGTAGGCTTATTCCTGAATAAACTTCCCAAGGGAAGGCAGCGAGGCATTCCACGAGCGGCACCTGCTTTGCTCGAGGACGCACGAAACGTTCTGGGGCCTTGACAAGGCATTTGGAATTAACTATTTATTGCGGTCGTTTGTTATTCACAATGATCGAAGCTTACGGTTTGACCTTGCTTGACGAAAGAACAAGACTGGGGATCTGTTTGCCCTCTCCTCTCAGACTGCCTTTTGATCCTTAAAGGCCGACGACCAGCCTCGACATTCTGCAAGCCCAGAAGATCCGCACCTCACCATGGGGGAAGAGGAGACGAGGCAACAGTGAGACCGAGGTAGAAGGGGGAGAGGAGGAAGCGGGGGAAAAGTGGAAAGCGCGAAACTGGTCGTTGGCCTTTAAGGGAAATTGAATTTCCACTGCACCACCCCATTTGGTGCTCCAACGTACCACCGGCTCAGGTTTTAAATTATGTTTAACTCACTGGTGATGTGCCCGTCGCCTTGTAGCCTATAGAGCCGTTCATCCCTAAGCTGACTTACTGTCAGCTTAGGGATGAACGGTGGAAGCTACGTGTTTGTTTGAGCAGTCATACGTATATCGTTCGCCACGTAACCACGCTCTCGTTCATACCTCACGCGCAGAGAAAGGGACAGCGTGATTAAGGAAGGTGTTCGACTGGCTTCTCGTTGGCTTGCAGCTCCCACTGCACTGTCAGCTTAGGGATGAACGAAGTACAGTATCGTCGTGATGACGCGACGCCGTGAATCTGTCGTGCCTGGAGTTCGTAAGCCGTTGCCTTCCAGCGATGTCTATGCGCAAGCTTTTCTCCTTCGCCTTCCATCCCTCCTTTGTGCGTCTGTCCAGCTCTTTGTACAAGGCTTTGCGCTCAGGTGGCCGTCGTTTATATCCTCTGATGCTCTTTGACAACATTTCACCATGCAAAATATTTTTAAGGCCGCAGCTCTTAGGCTGCTCGTTTCCGGCTTAAGCGGCGTCGCCGTCGACGTCGGCGTAACCGCGCGGTGCATGATGGGTAAATTTCTCTGCTAAATTTATCGGAAAATTTTCCCCGCTAGTCAGCGGAAAATTTCCCGCTAAATTGCAGAAATTTTCCACAGGTCTGGCGGAAAATTTTCCTCCTAATTGGCGGGAAACGCCTCCCTAGTGCGGAGGCGCAGCGAGAGGAGAGAGGGGCATAGCGCTCCTTTCCGTACGTTCCCCTCCTCCTCCTCAAGAGCTGCGCTCTAATTCGGACGTTACAGGGAGTTGTAAACAACTTTCATTTTTTTTCTCTTCTTTTCTAAAGCTTGCAAACGAACTTTCTAATTTAGAACAAAAGTAATGAGTAATTTTCTCGAAATTACTGCCTGAAAGTAATTCCTTACATTACTAAATTACTAGCCTAGAGAAGTAATTCATTACATTACTTATTACTGCAAAAAGTAATTTAATTACTATAACTCTATTACAGTAATGTCATTACTGCCATCTCTGATTCGTACTACTACTTTATTGGTTGTTTATTACGCAAAAAGTAAAACAAAACTCAAATAAAGCGCGTTAATCAAAACGCCGATTTCCTGCTTTAATAAGGCATACACAAACATTGTATTTAGCTCATAAACGCGCATAGCTACACCTGGAACATGATTGTTGATTCCTACTTCCAGTCGAAAGAAAAACCAAAATCCGCCTGCTAAAAATGGCCGCCCGACTGAAACCCAGAGATCCGTACCAAAGCATTGACAAACGCGTCATCCGCCCCGCAAGAAGAAAGCGCGCGACGCGCGTCTTGCGTTTCGCGATAACACCTCCGCAAATCTTTAGGACAGACAACACATAGACTCTTCCAGATCCGCTTTGTGCAAGCCACCATAACCATAAAGCGATAACGCGGTAAGAAAATAAAGCCTCGCAAGGCATCTGTCTTTGTGTCGTTGTTGCGGAACTTAAAGCCTCAATCTTCTATCTTCTTTGCTCTTTCGTTTCTCCTCAATCATTCGCCTCTTCCTGGAAACAAACGACAAACCTTCAAGCCTCAGAAAAAAAAAGAAAACAAAAAGAAAGACAAAGAAAGAACGATAAGGAATAAAAAGCGCTAGATATCCGCACCAAAACGTCTCTGGCGCCAGCTCCGGGAATCAGCCACCCCCGGTGGCGTGCCGGTGCTATTGTGTACGCTGTTATTGAGCCGAAAAATAACTGAAGTTGTGCGGCGTTCGAAGGCCGTTTCTAATGGTTTCTCTCTTTCTCCCTCCCATTACTTTTCTTTCTATCTTTTTGCGGGGTCTGAGTTCATCGGACGTCTCTTCTCAATAACCGAAGGGGCAGGTCGCAGTAGGATTCGCGAGGAGATGGACATATCCGGTCTGGATCAACATCGTAGTGTCTTGTCTGAATGCGCACAAAAAACGCAGTCTGCGGTGCGGGCAGCCATACAAAAAGATCAACAAAAGCCGTCTTCTTTTCTTTTTAATTTTTTTTTTTTTTACTGGCGTGTTGTTTTTTGGAAGGCTGCACATCGTATTCTTGCTCAGTCCTTTTAATATTTTAAACGTTCTTTCTTCTTTTTCCGTCAACACGAAGCAGCAAAGCAGCATCTTCGGTCTTTTCTAACAACCTATGTCTATCTGTTCTTTCTATCTTACTTGCTACTATAGGGTGCCTTCGCGAGGCAGCTTTGCTTATACTCTGTCTCATACTTAGCGTGCAACGCCTCGTGCTACTGGCGCGAGGCGTGGGAAGCTTCTGATCTCGTTGATCATTTGCACGCGTTCTCGCTGCAAACGAAACGATAAGATGAAGCCACGCGCTCGCTCCAGTAGCTTTGACAGCGTTGCACGCTAAGTAGCGAAGCGGAGTATAGGGTGATGACATCTCACCATCTTGTTCCGGACGCTTTTGATTCTGTTTTGTTCCTGAGCGCGAGCAAGCGCGTCTCCTGGCACAAGCTCTTGGCATTGACATTATAACGACGGCATTAGAGACGGTGTTGTGTATGTCCCCCTTTTTTCGTTCCTTCTCTGGAGCTTTTTTCTCACCATTGGCATTTTGTTACCGGCTAATTCTTTTGTATTTTTCCTCGGGAGCTCGATGTCGCACGGCATCGGGCACATACCAGGGTGCCTCAATGCACCTTCTCTTTAGGGTGATGCCACCCTTTGTAGTACCCGATGCCGACAGAACGTTCTACGGGGGTGTAGGACAAAATGGTCCTGGTCGGAATGGTCCGTCCACAATCGTCCTGGTCGAAATGGTCCCGGACGAAATGGTCCCGGACGAAATGGTCCCGGACAAAATGGTCCCGGACAAAATGGTCCCAAGTGCCAACCCGGACAGAAATGGTCCCAGGTGAATTTATCAATACTTTGAGCACTCTCAGCAGACAAAATGGTTTGGTACTTTGAAATTCATTTCGACACACGTTCAAGGATAATATCAAAATTTTAATTATAATCATTTGAAACAAATTTTAAATCTCTTCTACCTATACCATGTAGCGGCTCTATTTCTCGATAGGTTCTTGATTTCTGCCGATGCATTCCACATGTGTATCGAATATCTGTCTATCGCCAGAACCTGTTTTCAAATTAGCGCTATCGAGCTTCAAAACTGATGTCTGGAATGAAAATCATTATCATACAGGTACTACAGGTTCTTGACGTGGTTTTCTGAAATGAACCTGTCGTACCACCGTGTTCCATTTTCAGAAACAATATCGCTCTGTCTGAACAATGTGTATAATAAAAATAAAAAGTTGAGTTCTGCAAGTATGAGCGTATTTATTACATGAGACCATTTAAGAGAAAAGTCAAGTCGACGCTGCTGAAGCGGGAGTTCAGACTTCGTTTCAGCTTGGGTCCAGACGCAGCCGATGCCATGAGCGCGAGCGTGTGGCCCTGAACAGTGCTTGCATTGCACGAGCGCGCGTGCTTGGTGCAGGGACGCAGAAAGCCCAGAGCTCGCGCTTGCAGCATCGCCTGCGTTCGGACACCAAGCTGAAACGAAGTATAATACAAAATTAAGGAAAATCAGCAGAACCCATCCTTTGGGAATGATTATCTACGTTAATGCGAATAGCATCAAACGGTGCGGAGTTATGCGCGTTCGTCAGGTGGCCGGCACACTCTAGATACGCCAGCCCACTCTTGAGGCGATTCTAAATTTGTTGACACTTTCACAGCCCTGCGCACGATCTCCGCAGCCCAGCACGTGCGTTTGTGTCACTTAGGAAGGCGAGCAAAGCACGCGCCATACGCACAAACACTCAAAATGGTACCGACCAGACTTTCTGGCGTCTCAGCTAGTCTCAACCAACGGTAATTTAAACGGTTGTTTATATCTTTACCATAGGACGCGCTTTACAGCGCTGTCACAGCTACTGGTGCGCGCGCGTTCCATGCACGAGGGCTCATTCCGCTCTCGTGAGGTTGAGCACGGCCGCTACATCACCCTCTCCCCGAGCGCGGGAGAGGGTGAGCTAGCGGGCAGTGCTAAGCCTCACGAGAGCGGAATGAGCCCTCGTGCATGGAACGCGCGCGCACCGGTAGCTGTGACAGCGCTGTAAAGCGCGTCCTATGGTAAAGATATAAACAACCGTTTAGAGTGCGTTGAATGACTGCCTTCATAGCTCTGTGGTTAGCGCGTCTGCCTGCTGATCAAAGGGTCAACGGTTCGAATCCCAGCCGGCGCCGGTCTTTTTTATTTATTTATCGACCCGCGGCGTAAGAGGTTAGATAGCCAGATAGATAGATAGATAGATAGATACATAGACGAAAAGTGCGTGAAGTATCCAAAGAATGCTATTCGCATTAATACCCGAAAGCGCAAAAGATCAGGGCCTAGCAGGGGGGATCACTCAGGAGAACACCAGCGCTTCCGCCTCGCCCCTGTATCCGACTTTTTAGAGCGACCAGCTGATCAGCGACATCCATCAAGAGTACAGAGTCTATCGTGACCCGACAGGCATTGCAGAATAAAGAAGGCCACGGGCTCGAAACCGATTTAGTCCGCTACGCGCTGGGACCATTCTGTCCGGCACGCATATCGCTCCGCGACCTACTTTGCACGGGGGACCACTATGACCGATCCCGTTTCACGCGGAGAAATGCAACGAAACTGAGGAAAACAGAATGCCGCCATGGCACAGTCAGCGCCGCGGGCTGCGCGCAAAGATGCGCTTCGTTCGCGCGTTTTTGAAGACGCGCGTAAATGATCAACGTATGGGATCAAAATGGCCATTGTCTCCAGCCCTAAGCAAGCTACATGAAGGCATCTCTAGGTACTAGCAAAGAATGTGATCACGCCTAAGCAAAGGGCATACAGAGACACCCTAGGGTGCCTCAATGTCCTTCTGTTTAGGGTGATGCCACCCTTTGTAGTACCCGATGCCGACAGCACGCGCTCAAGGGGAAAATACAAAAAAAATTGACGAAAACAAAATGTCGCCATAGCACAGTCAGCGCCACAAACGGGTGCAGGGACACGCTCTTTCACGCGCCTCTGAACAAAAAGAAAAATAAACGTGTGGGACAAAATGGCAAAGATGTCTCCACCCTAAGCAAAGCGCACATGAAGGCACCCTAAAACACCCTATACTCTATTTCACAAACATCTACTGTGCAGACTAAGTCATGGGCACGAGCGCGTGGCTTTGGAAAGTGCGTTCTATGCACGACTTCTCCTACAAACAATATCATTCCGCTGAGCTAAGCTCACGCGCCTGTGCCTTTGTCTTTACTGCACACACTTGTGACATGGAGTATAGACCTTTCCAAAAACGGGCTTCTGGCCGGTTCCATTTTCACTGTTCGCGCATACTGCGTGATGCACGTTAAAGACCCCAGGTTAGCGGTTGTACTGCACTGGCTAAATTGCTCATCTACAGCTGGGAGACTCGTGGCCCGTTGAGGCAGACCAAGTTCTAGGCTGTATAAACATACACACAACCCAATTTTTTTTGTTCGTGCATATGGCGCGTGATTTGCTCGCTTTGCGAAGCGACGAACAAGCTCGTGCTGGGCTGAGGAGATCGCACGCTGGACCGAGAACTTGTAAATATTGGAACGGTGTATAGTTGCTACTACTACTATGGGAGATCGCTGGACGAGAGTGCGCCAGCGCACTGTAGCTTGGAGCACATGGAGCGAAGGCTCTCGCTCCGAAACCCAGGGGGTCCTGGTTTCAAGCTCCACCCTTGCCGGTTTCGATCTGGACGAACATCGTGGAACTAGTGGAAAATCGTACCGTCGTGCGGTCGTATATCACTACTGCGTGTGCACACTTTATTGGCTAAATGGCAACCACGTTCTGGCCACACTAAAGAGACACCAATTTAATTTTTTTGTTGTTCCAAAAGACACACAGACAAAAAAAAATATATATATATATATAACCAAAACGAAGAAACCGATTACGAGATTGCACCTGGTGGATGTTCCCGAATGTCGTTACGTCAAACATTCCATAAAAGCAGCGCCGCTCCGCAGGAGTACGGCACCAAAGCTCCAGCGCGCGTACGCTGTCAAACTTGGCCGAACCGGATTTCCTTT
This sequence comes from Ixodes ricinus, assembly GCA_037355805.1. Classification (NCBI taxonomy): domain Eukaryota; kingdom Metazoa; phylum Arthropoda; class Arachnida; order Ixodida; family Ixodidae; genus Ixodes; species Ixodes ricinus. The sequence continues at coordinate 29,065 of JAZHYW010050699.1, read as the reverse complement.
CTCTCCCGCGCCTATTCGACTCCTGCGGGGAGCGGGGAGTGGGCCTCTCGAATGGCCAGGATGTAGCCATCCGTTCAAAATAGAAACGTGCGATTGTCATTAGCAGATTTTCTTGATCATGCCTAGCTTATTTCTAAACTTGAGAGGTATATTTCAATTTTAATTTCAGTATCTATTTAAAGACCCCGGGCTAGCAGTTGTACTGCGCTGGCTAAATTTCTCATCTACAGTGGGTAACAATGTCTTCATACTTTAACAATCTAAACTGCAGCCGTATTCACCAGACGTGACTATAAACCTTTCCAGAAAAGGGCTCCTGGCCGGTTCCATTTTCAGTGTTCGTGCGTATGGCGCGCTGATTCGCTCGCTTTCTGAATCGACGGAACATGCGCGTGCTGGGCTGAGGAGATCGCACACTGGGCTCGGGAATCGTAAATATTGGAATGGTGTATGCTTCGTTCATCCTTAAGTTGAGACTACAGCCAATGCCACAAGCGAGACGAGGTTTCTGCCGAAGCTTTCTTCCAGAACGGCGCTCGAGCTAAATGCACGTCCCAAAGCCAGGAGCGCGGGATAGCTCACGCTTGTAACTTTGCAAACCCGATATTCTGCAAGGCTTCCTCCTCTCACGTCTTCAAGCGAAGGAAGCGAAGGAATGTAAAGAGGGGATTAAAAAGTCGGGCATGAGTCCGCGCGTGCCGTTCGGATGGTGGGGTGGATCATTGTGCGAGCACTTGAATGGAAGATAGCGAGAAAAAGGGTGCCCTTACGATGGAACACGTCGCAACCTGTGCAACTGTGCGTTGGAGAATTAGCGGAGGAACCTTCCAGGGCTAAAGTCCAGGGCCAGGAAACGAGAACCAAGTTTGCTTCTCGCACTGCGCGGTTCGTCTTCGCTGGGTGCTTCTTTGATCAACGCAAGTTTTAATCAACGGGAATCGGCGTCTTTTTTAAAATAACTGCTGCCCCTGTCGTGAAGCCTGGTGCGAAATGGTCGTCGGCCTTAAAAAGGTGAACAGAATGTAGTGCCTATTTAACCGTCTGACCAGCTAAGTCATCGATTAAAATGATCACGTGGCAGTTGTTAATCACATCTAAGTAAGCACTTGGAATTCAACGTATATGTTTAGAGCTTAGTTGCCCCGAGCGACTTAGAAGGCGACTGAAAAATCTTAGTCGGGGAGTACGGCAAGTTTAGCCGGTGTTTAGCGGGTGACTATAGCGGCTCGGCGTCATGGCCGACTCATGTCCCTGACTGACCGCCATCGCTAAGAATCACTTACTGTCGTGGAACCCTGGGGCACACATCCAGAAAGAGTTGGAGCGGAAAATATTATAGGAATAGACGCGTTCAGAGGTCACAGATAGCGCTAAAGCGATCTTAGCATGGCGCTGAATAACGAGAGAGCCCGGATTTACGGGCGCTTCCATACATAGAGTTGTTATAATGTACGCTAGAGGTTCAGCTGGCGCTAGAGTGCTGTTGCAAATTGAAGCAGACAGCAACCAGTCGAAATTGACTTCCGGTAATGCATTTCTACGGGGAAAAGCGGGTACGTTTTTTCTCTGTGCTTGATTACAAGAGCAAATATTACGAATAATTATAACGTAGTAAATAGTTTGGAACGTTTCTCAATCAGGTAAATTAAAATATTCGTCAGTTACAGTGTTTTTCTGTCATATTCATGTCATTAAACACAGTGCTAAAACAAGTTCATACATGCATTTATGTGCCTTGTCGGGCACTATTAGCGCGAACACGACGTGGGCGCTTTTCTGCACGGGGGATTTACGCACCAAGCGAACAAAGGACATGTGGAAAACCAAGAGAGACCGCAAGAACTACGCACTGTAACACTGGATCAGTAACTCTCTGTACATGAAGATGATCAGAATAAAGTGAAGGCTAAGTTAAAGGACCCATGAAACGAGTTTTCTACTTTCGCTAAATACTGCATAGAATCGCTCCCTAACACTAATAACTGAACAAACTTGTCTTTGTTTCCCTTCCTGGCAATGGCAGTCGTCAAAAGAGAATAAAAAAAATGAGAAATATGTACATCGTTTTTCCCCTCAACTCGGAGTCAGAGCAAGCGGCCACGTGGCCATGGTGCCTATCCTGCGACCATCCTGTGCCGCCAACGTCAATCATGGCCACGCGCTTAGTTCGGCAAAGTAGAAAACGGAATTTGGTCACTAAAGCTTTGAACTGCCATAAAACATTGCGCAAAACATCGGAACTATGAAGATGTCCGTCGGCAGGTATGGCTATATACCACATCTGGTGACACCGGCAGGTAACAGCAAGCGGACTTAATACTATGCATGGAAAATCTCTGAGCAAAACATGAGAGCTCTCTTTTAGGGGTTATTTTATTTTATGTGCTGTTTTAGACTGACTATAGCAGTAAATCGTGCTGAAAAACTATGTTCGCTGTGTGCCTTAGAGATAGCTTTTTTTTGCGTTTTTTCGAGACTTTTTTAGCGTTTGTTGTTTATTTTACAGTTGGCAACACTGGTTAGGAGCCAGTCAAGCACAACTAACTAGCACAGCTGGGGACCGGCGGGACAGACGAAAATTGGGACTCCCACCCGCGTGGCTCCAGCCCAAAGTATGAACCCTGTCCCCCAGTGGGTCCGGTGCTGGGGTAGCGCCGACAAGGTTTGACCAGAGGAAAGTTTATCGACTCCGTCGCCGGGGGAAAGAAGCGGTCGGTAATTTTTTCTTTTTTGCCCGAATTCCCAAAGGTCATTTTTGTGGTATCCCACACTGCCTGGTGATAGGGGGAGAAAGTTGGCTTAAAAGGGCGGGAGGAATCATATGTTTTTTTTTATACTTAAGCTAGGTAGCGCAAGCTACCGCCCTTTACAAAGGGTATGCCATTTACATCCATGCAACATCCACCGGCTGCTTTGTACAGCTTTGTTTCCCACTCTCCCCCATATTTATACGGAAAATGAACGCACGTGCAGTATACTGTTGCTTTTTTTTTTAGGCTTTACAGATTTGTTTAAGAAAAGGCGTGAAAGCTACACCAATGCGCTTTGTGCAGGTGATCAGTTATACTTCAAGGGGGCATATTATAAGGGGATATTCGTCACGATAGTTTAGTTAATTAACTAAAATATATTAATTACCTTTTTAATTAGTGAACATAAGACATATGGTTCCAATTAGAAATTTGTTGAGCGACATCGAAGACCATTAAATCAGTAATCTTTAGAAAGACTTTGAGCGCGTAAGAAACGCAATAGTACGCTAAAGTGACCACTCGTGCAGCAGGATTGCAAGGCTACCCGTGCGATAACGCGCTTGCGCGGTTTTTCCATCTCTTATCTCCACGTATTGTTATCGTAAGCCTTGTGCCTGTTGCACGAGTGGAAACTTTAGCGCCCTACAGCGCTTCCCACACGCTCAGTCTTTCTAAAAATTACTAATCTAGCTGTTTTCGACGACGCTCAGCAAGTTTCTAATCGAAATCATAAGGTTATTTTCGCTCATTAAAAAGTGAATTAACAAATGTTAGTTAATTCTTCGACTTATCGGGAGGATAAGTATCTTATATTATGTACCATTGGCCGTATGACTCACCTGCAGAGGCAGTATTAGTGTAGCTTTCACAGCTTTTTTAAAGCAAATATGTAAAACCTAAAAAAAAGAAAACGAAGGGCAGGAGTTGACGAAACCCAGTCATATATATAGTGACGAGATGCCCAATGGACAATGTAACATGCGCCGAATCTAAGCTAAACATAAGCTTACCCGTGCATGCCCCATATTTGCCAATGCACTCGGGATCATGCCATCGCCAAAAGGTCAAGAAATCCCCCCCTGCCCCCCACCACTCCTGCCTGTGCCCTAACGGGGCCTGCAGTATTGTGAAATAAATTAATTAATTAATTAATTCTCACGGCGATGTAGTGCAGGTCCCAGAAAACTAGACGGGAGAAAAAACGGAAAGATTTGCCTCCCCCTCTCAACCGCCATGCAGGTGCCGCTGCTGTTTTTAAAGATGGACTCACCATCGCACTTTCAATTCAAAAAACCGGTTCGTTAAACTCGAAGAATTGTTTAGAACGGGAAGAATGTCGCTGCGAGCCCAAAGTCTGCCCAGAGGATGTCCCCTAGCTACCCGGTTTTTGGCTTGTCCTCTTTCTAAACTCTGCAAAGACCCTCGTAATCGCCCTTTCTTAAAAGCCATTAAGAATGTTTACCCACGCCTTTATCTCACTTTAGGATAGCCGAACCGTTTTTGGGACGTGAGCACTCTCGGAGAAGACGACACGTAAGAAAGTTTCTGGAGGTCGGCCCCCTCCAAGGCCGTCCTGACCCCTCAGGCTGGAACAACTGCCTCGGCGTTTACAGAGGAAGTTGGCGAGGATGGTGCGTTTTGTTCCCTCTGTCCGATGAGGTAAACAAACGAGAATGGGAAAGCAGGCGTCGCCGTCTCCGCCGGAAGCCCCCAAGGCACGTTTACGACGGTCGACCTCGGCTCCGCTTGCAAATTTGCTATTCCGCCCAAGCGTGCGCATCACGTATTAGTCATCGCGGATGGATTTCGTCGTTCGGCAGCCTCATCGAAATCCCTCTTTTCCTCTTTCTTGAGCTGACTAATGGATGAGCGTGGCTCGGAAACTTTATCGATATTTCCGAATACATCAAACTATAGGAAAGGCTGGTTCACTGATTTACACTTGAGCCTGATCGAATGCGCTACGACGGTCTGTGGCCACTTTCGAAGAGAGTACACTGGTGCCATCTGTAAGGTAGGCCAGGAAACACTTTCAATCGGCCGTGGCCTCCGGAGGTTTTTTGCGCGCACTGCTCCGGCCTGTCCAAACGCTCGGCCGCCCAGCAGAAAAAGCGAACCAAGTCACTTCTCTAGATCTCCGCATGCGGCGCTTACAACCAGACCAGAAACGGAAACAGAATCGCCTCAAAGGACGCCGCGTGAAGCTTGCATCTTCATTGTTTTCATCATCAAAATAAACAAATCTAAGTCGATCTTTGTTGATTCGTAATTTTTATTCGCTGCTTTTGCGCTGTTTCGCTGGATGATACCTCAGAATGCGAGATCGGAAGTAGAGGAAGTCAGCTGGGCGTAAAACGTGTTTTTCCCATCGTCAGAGAGCCAACCGGACCAGTGGCACACACCTTGTCTTCGATCAACAGGGTGCCCACGCTGCTCAGTTAAAAGCTCGACCGCAAGCTGGGGGACTTCAGAGCCCGCTTTCGGGAAGACCGCCCCCGGCTAACACCGGCGCCAACCCCTGGAGCCCCACCACGGGGTTGCTGGACTCCCTGCCTCGCCGGAAATTCGGGCGGCTCGTCTGCAAGCCGTGCACGTATAGAGAGCCCTCGCCAGACGCACGAGTGACGAGACCGGCCTGCTAGAAGTCAGCAGCCCATGACAGCCCCACGAAGAGCACCTTCGCTAAGACCGCTGCACGCCTAACGCTCTTCATCCTCTTCAACCGCAACATCAGCCCCTCACCCTTGTCCACAAGTTCCGTTTAAGCCGTCATCACCATTTCTTTTATAAATTCATCTGTGTAATACCATCTCATGATCGTTGGACGCGGCGTCGCAGGCCTTCACGGTACGGGCGACTTAGCCTCTCTGCGGCGCCACGGCTCCCCTGAGCCGAAATAAATCACTATCACTATCACTATCGCTATCACTATTTAGTGATAATCTATATCTTGACTTGCCTATCTGATTTTGAATGACTTGCCTTCCTGTTTTTTAATAAAATGTTTAGGCGCGCAGTTTGTTTGAAAACAAACATTGTGGGCATTTGTTCCAGACCGTTCGCGCTTGTAAAATATGAAGCTTCAAATTTCGATCAACCTCTTCCTTGCCAAAGGTCTGTGTGTTGCGGCGAGAGGCGGGGAGCACATTTCGCGCTGCCCCCAACGTTGGCTGCTCCTAAGTTCCGCAGACCGGCGATAATAGTGATGATAATTCGCGACTCTTTCTTTGTATTGTTTGGTTTAAAAGTAGCGCAAGGTGCGTCGAGGCACGAGGCACGTGCAACGTGCAGCCCTTGGGAAGATCATGGCGGCACAGCACAGCACTGAGCTGGATTTCAGACGCCATGTTCATCCCAGAAGTGGCGCGCGGCACGTGGCTCGAGCACTTCTACAACAATGAATGGCGCCACTTTTCCCAGGATAGAGGGGGCTTTAGTTTGGTTACAGTTTGGTTTAAAGTTTGGTTTGGTTGCGAGCGCCACCAAGCGCCCCGCAGTAACAGTGTCTGCCGCGCGAATGCATGTTGATGCGGTCACGCGAATGAATCTCGGCAGTATGAATCGCTAGAACTGACGAAGGCTTTGCGGTATTTGAAAGATCAAATCCACGCGCTCTCTATGAGAGGTGGTTGCGTATAACGCTGTCGGATCTGCTTCAAGCCCACCACGAAAGAATGATGCCTAAAGAAGAGGAAATCACGCAGATGGGACGTGTTTCAAGGCTACAGGATAGATGGCGCCAATGTACTCTCTTGTCTAAAGCCACCTTGATGTGTTTGTGTTCGCTTTACAAGTAGCGTCAATTGTGCGCCAATGCACGAGGTCCGTGCCTCGTGCGGCCCTTGGAAGCAAATGGTGGCGGAGCATTCGCTCGCGACACGTGTCTTGCGCGTTCCCAGAACAATGGCTGGCGGTACTTGTAAGAAACGTCAAGCGTGAACTTTATCAATTTTTTGTCAAGAGACTTTACGTTTGTCTTGAACGGTTGCAGGAATGTCGATTGCACTCGAACGTCAATGTGTGAACCAGCCTTTAAGAGTGCGTCCTTCAGTTTGTTTTCCCTCACAGCTCGACGCCTAGCTCGACAGATAGCTCGAACACCGGAGACGACTCATTGAAGAAACAAAGTGAGAAATCGGATGCCACTACAGTGGTGTGACTACAGGACGTGTAGCTCAATCAATTGATTTGTTTGAACCGAACTTGTCGAACAACTGATTAATATATAGCTTATTTCACGAGCTTAAATTTGTCATGTTTTGCATTATTAGTTTGAGTGCCCACGAAACGCTAAAAGCATAAACGGTGACGCACCCCAGTACGTTCACAAACATCGTAACGTACGCAGCAGGCAATTCAAGTAGGATATCGCACCAACCCACTGCTACCACTGCTGCCCCCCCCCCCCCCCTCACACACACACACAGCCACACACCACACACACAAATACCGTATTCAAATTTTCGGGAGTGATTAAAATGTCAACTAGGGTGATGACAATCTAATTTTTTACAGTCTTTAATATAACATGAAGTAGAATCCTGCACCAATCCACAACTACTACTACTACAAAAAGAAAAAAAGAAACCGTTTGTGACCTTTTTGAGTGATTAAAATGCCTACCAAAGCGGTTAGCAATGTAATTTTTGTATGAATATATTTAAATTTTATTTCTAATCTAACACAATAATATGTTTTAAAAATGTATGCTTTCTGCAATACAAGACGCTGCTTAACGTCTTTCCTAATCGCATGAACTGCGCTATAAATTAAAAAAAATAACAGTAAAGCTGCTACCCACCCACTTGCTGATTTTGCTTTAGTATCCCTATCACAGCAAGTATCGCATCTTGAAATGAAAGTCTCAGCCGCGCAAAATGTTGGTTTCTAATACAAACATTGTCCCGTAAAAGAGGGTTCCCTCATGACAAGCCGTCAATGCTTCGCTGAGTGACCTTGCTGTGGCATTGTAGCCAGCTCATGAGCACACATTACAAACAGTGTGGCATGGTGCACTTAACATTTCTTGTTTTACTCGGCCAAATCAAAGCTATGAGTTGCACTTAAAATGCCACAAAGGTTGACACGGGATTTTGATACCGCTTACATATGCGGTTTGAAAAACTCGCGTCGTGCTGGACCAAGTTCAATGTTTCCTGCGATACTCCTTATTAAACGTTGCTTTGGGGAGAATCACTTTTTTAGTGCATTAGAGGTCAGTCACTGACGAAGTCCATTAAAAAGGTAAGATATCTAGCGCTCTACAAACTCCGATCAGCTACTCAAGCAATAATTATTGTGCTAGGGTAGTACGTGATATTGTTTCTGAACTTTTTTTTTGCTCCGGATTCTATGGTTGCAAGTCCAGTTAATATTCTGGGACACTCTCTCTCTCTCTCAAACACACACACAAACAAAACACACACCTACAAAAAGTAAGAAACACACAAGCATAAACACAAACACAAAGCAAAAAAACAAACATATACACACAAACTAAGCCTTCCTTTGTCCACTTCTGGTTTCCTATCGTGCTTGGCACGTCACGTGTCTTGGCGATTATCCTGTCAAGAAAAAATAATTTACTCCAGTTACTTCCTCGAAAGACCCTCGGGTCAATACGAAGTTGGACAGGCCTTCTTTGGAGTTCGCTCTATCGGCCTTTGTTGACTTGTCTCATTGGCTCGAAACTGGAACTCTGAAATGTTATTTTCCCAGCTGTGGCCGGTTTTACAGTCCTTCCTAGCAGACCCAAGTAACATATTCAAGAAGTCTGACCTTTTTCTTCCCCGACCATACTGGTTCCTGTTCTTCATTTTTTTTTATTCTTTTAGGAACAGTATTTACAAGAAAGTTTCGTTAAAAATAAAACCGAAAAAAGAAAACACGAGAAACCGTTACACAGCTGCGTTGCCCCACATCTCCTGCCCTTTATACTTCAAGCCGAGACAAAATCCGTGTCTACAAAAACACACACACCTTCCAGACCTTATTCCACCAGAAATAGTGCGAGCCTGCAGCACGAATAGAGTGTGAATCCACTGTGAAATCAGTGCCTACATATCCGTCGAATATTATACGGATAGTCAAGAAAAGAGTGCGAGTTGTTGCAAGTCCTAACTATGCGTTATAGTCATAGGCAGTAGACACCGATAAACATCCGTCAGTGTCTAAAGTACAAAATCGGATAAAACGGAAAATCACCGATAAACAACTGTTTGTTTCATAAATACAAAACCGGTCAAAATCTTGAAAACACCGATTTTTGGAAATTGGTGTTTCTCCAACTAAGACTTTTATTGGCGAAACTCGAAAGCCTCACCGCTCAAACTTTTCATGATATTTTTCCACCGATAATCATCGTTTTTAGCGTCCGTCCGGAACAGAGCCTACTGAAATACATTGATTTTAACAACGTAAAAAGTCTTTTCACTGCAGCTTCAGCGCGTCGTTACTCAACGTGCCGATATGGACAAGGCAGCTCTGAAGGCAGACAGCTCGTGCTGCAGGAACGCAGTTGGAAATCCACTGCCCTGTGGGACCTGCGAACGACCGAACCTTTCCAAGAATAAATATATTTCGCCGCACAGTTTCTTTAATAACCTACCGGATGTTTGGAAAAAAGAACCGTGTTTTTCCCACCGCAAAAATAAACTCAGTCTCTGCCTGGATATATACCCCTAGCGGTTCGGACCAGACGTCAAAGTTTCAGAACTTATATCGTTATCTAATTGAAAAGTTATCAGAGATTTTCATATGTTGAACGTCGAGGATACATTCTAAACAGCAATGAACAAGTGCCTGCAAATCGTTCCACGTTTCATTTTTAGGAGTTATAGGTTTTTTTACAAAACGTAAACTCCTTCATTCTTTTTTTTTAATTCTGCAAACGGGCGATATGACAAAATAAATAGCACCAATGCCCAGCTTCAAAGCGTTAGGGAAGGAAATAATTATCAAGTCCTATGCCTGTTTCTGAAAACGTAAGAATAATGACTGAACCTGTTTTGTTTTTCTCTTATTTTCTTGTATAGGAGAGGCTTTCAGGAGAGAAAAAAATTAAATACCGCGTGCTAAACAATACAACAATGGCTCAACTACTTGTCTTACAACGAGCAAAATCAAAGTTCTATTGGAGACGTATAGCAGCCAGTCAGGCCCTGCAAAAAAGCAAATATGCGTACACTACAGTCAAATTGATATCAATCGGACGAACTGCGCAGTCGTAGGATCGTCCATGATGAATAAAAAGAACCGTTTTGAAAAGAACGCTTTACTAAGGTCAGTTTCTCTTCAGTAAATTTGATATTTGGCCTGTCTTCTGCCTCTGTAAAACACTACAGACTGTTTTGCACATTCATTTGTTCTGTTAAAACGTACAGTGAGTTAAACAATTCCTTCCGGAACAGATTGTGTGCATTGGTGACAATGAAGTTTTCTTTTCCCGCTGTCAAGAATACGTCGAATAACGCACTTCAATAATGCTTATATGACGATGTTAGTAAATGAATAAAAAAAGTTCGTTCGTTTTTCATTGTTCTGCCATTTGTTTACGAATACACCGCCATGTATTAGACGCGCTCATAGGCGAATGCTAGTAAGCAAATGAACACCAATTAACGGCCAAATCAGCCGACACTAGACGTGTTTGATGTACGGAAACAAAGTTATGAACGCGCACGATGTGGGAATTCGCGGGAACCGAAACACACAACGACGAGAACAAGTCACGACTATGAATCTCACGACTCGTGATTTATAAATATAATCAAGATGCGATTATCGCGCTGAGTGCCCGCTTCCTTTTTCTTTTCCTCGCCCATGGGATCAGAAACAAACATGTCATAGTACGCGTTCGACTAACGCATTGATTCGTCGATTCCTTCGGCCAGCCGGTCTCAACGTCAAGGCTGGGAACACAAACTTTAGAGACCTTATTGAGGTATATTAGACCATGCCAACTATGCGCCGAGTTGTATTGATGAATGCATAGTACACTGCTGAAGAATCATACAGAGGTATCCTGATGTCGCAACATGTCAGGGCATATACATATATCGTATGATCGACCAGAAGTCGACTTATGAACTGGATGGAAACCTCCCATGAGGCGGGGGGGGGGCATATATGCATATGAACAACTTTACAGATATGAAAAGCTCGGCGATATACCATTCTTGTGTGTTCATTTTATCTCTACAGCCAGTTAACAACGTATGCGTCAAGAAACTGAGAGGGAGGAGGAAACGAAAGCACGCGGGGACGTCGGAACGCCGAGCTCTGGTTCGAATGATTTGTGGCCGTGGGTAGTACCTAAAGTTAGCTGCCCTTGTCTCCACTGGACTCGTCGAATGCCTTCGAATGCGACAGCCGAACGTCGGACGCCGGCGTTCCACGTTCTAACGCTTTCGACCAGTGCAGTGGAGTCAAAGGATGCTAGCCTTAGGTCTACCCACTAACCGCTCCAATCAGAGCTCGGCGTTCTGAAGTCCCCGCGCGCTCTCGCCTCCTCCTTCCCTCACGTTTCTCGGTGCATAGCTTTGTGCCTTTCGGGGGGGGGGGGGAGGGTGGGCTATATGGGTATTCAATACGTAAAACGAACGAAGTGAGCTTTATGCAAGTCTGAAAATGCGAGTCTGAATTCCCAATATTATTTTCTTACACAGTTCAAAGTGAACGGATCTAAAGTTTCATTTCACAAATATTACTCGGAACGCAGTTTCTTCTTTTTTTTTTGTTTCAATTTGCTCCGAAGTATTTGAACGTAGATTCATTCCTTGTACCAGATTCATAAAATTAACGAACGCATGCAGTCCAGCAGTGGGTGTTGGAGACAGAGGCGTTAGCGCGCAAACATAAATAGAAACGAATCGAAAAAAAGGAACCTGTTGTCTACAACAAACTAAAGTAAAAAAAAAGTAAGGATCTCGTTCGAAGTAAACTCACAACTAACGAAGGAAGAAAGCAGGTAGCACTAAATACTGTTTGAGGGAGCGTATATATATATATATATATATATACTTGCAACATGCTGCTTTCCTCTATAAATACAGAAATATGCGCGGACGACGCCTCACGCATGTTCGACATTGCTTCCTACATACATGTACGCTTTAAACAGCCCAGCACTTTTTTTTTTGTGCGACCAATGCGATTGAATTGTCATTTACAAAGAAAGGAACACGCCTCTACCAGTGGCTACAGGCTGTCTTTTGTATGATGCATTAGCGTTGCGACCTGGGCTTTGCATAAAGTACTATACAGACAAGTACAAGTTAGGAATGTTTTACAAGTTTCTCCCGCAGCCTCGTACAGCCGTTCCCTATGATCCACTGCCTTTTCGGGTTGGTCGGCCCGCGGAGCGCGATTCGTTGACGTGCATGGTGCGTGGTGGTGTTTATATGTGGCGCATTCTTAACTATAGTGGTGTCCGACCAACTCAATCCAAATATGCCGCGGATCGAGTGGAACACCATAGTCACTACATGGCTGCGTTTACATGGATGCGACAGGATATAGAGAAGAAACAAAAAGAGCCCATCACACGCGCTCAGTCCCTCTGCTTCTTTTTTTCTTCTTCACCCAATCACGAGCGTCACATATATCTCGATTCGATGCGGTATACGGTCGCATCCACGTATACGCGGCTTTTGACAACCTCAGAAAGGCAAGTTGCGGCCTGTTCTGCCGACGCTCTTTAGTTCCGTGATTGGTTGTTCGGCGTCCTTACGGGCCAACGACGCAATCTGATTGGCTACGAAGCGATGTAATGAGATGTTCGAGACTCGCCACACCCTGCGTTTCTCAAAAGTGTCGGCGACTATCGACCGACACGCTGTTTACAAACAAGCCCGCGTTCGCCCACACTGAGAGCACTATATAGCTCCTACGGAGCAGAGTAGCGCAATCCTTTGATCCGCGTGTTTCGCCGACAACATGCCCGACAGAACAGCGCGGCGCGAGTCACGTGGTACTCAGGGTTCCAGGAGGCGGCCCGCCCTATGGGAGAATACATGGCGATCGACTCAACACGGCAGACTAAAAAATAAACGCCAACTTCACACTTTCCGAAACTAGTCTGTCATGAAGTTGGTAAAGCACTGAACACTTTGCCAAAAATTTCATCATATCGGATGCGTGTAAAATTTTGAGAAGGCAATTTCCAAGGCAATGGCGTTGGAAACAGACGATGTTTGTACGCAACGGAGATGGACTTTCTGGGTTGGCCGGAGCGGGTCACGTGGACGGTGCGACGTCGCCGTGACGTCGCCGCGTCGTCTGCTGCATGATTCCTCTCAGGCAATTTTTGAAAACAATTACGTCCTTACATTGGCACGCAACTTAGCGCAAATTATTCTAAAATGTTCCTTTATTATGTCAAAAACGATTGACGTTCCGTACATCTCCACAATATTGAAGAAACAACGATTTTCTCACGTTCCCCATGCATTTCTGATCGGAGTTGGAACCCCCGGGCGTTCGCCGCTAGTCGCCGAGAGATGGCGTTCTAGATTGCGCTACTCCAGAGCCGTATATGTAGAGAGTTTGGTCAATGGGAGGCGCGGGCAGAGCCAGGGCGTGCGTCAGACTCGAAAAGGGGCTTGGCATGCTCTCTTGACCAACCAGAAGCCGAAAAGAATCCCCTAGCGGTGGTAGCAAGAAACAGCTCTGATCAAAGGTCTATGTTCGTAAATGGTTTTAAAAAGCGCGTAAGAGTGAAGTGTAGTAACTCTTCATGGTTGAAAATAGGGTGCACGTGTGCACCGCTCAACTCTGTTTTGCTCGGACAGAGTGTGACCGCTCGGACGGCAGATTCCCGGCCCTCGGCGCTTGGCGTACGGATTATGTCGATCGTTCCGCTTGTCGCACTCTTCCACCATCATTTTAGATGAGCGTGCTTGAAACATCACGTGTACCATATTTTCAGTCATCGAGAGTTACTCCAATGCAGTTATCAGGTTTGTTTCTCGCGACCACCGCCAGGGTATTATTTCCGGCTTCTGGTTGGTCACATTCGAATTTCTGAAGACGCCCTGGGACACGCCCAGCCCGCTTTCGGCCAATGGCGCCTCCGCATTTGTCTCCTATACTTCCCAACGAATGGCCAAACTCTCTACATATACGGCTTCTGCGCTACTGTGCTCCGAAGGAGCTATATTCGCGACTCCAATTCACTATAGGTGGCGCCACTCGTTTTCCAAGATGGCCGGTTTAGTGAGGGTCGGAGGTGCGTGCCGCTGCTGAGCCTGTCTAGTTTTCTGGCTTCACTGAGCGACACAAATTATTTCCGGTAAATCTAGGGAGCTAGGGTGTTATAAGCGCAGGACACCTCGTTATCCTGAAAACAAAAACGGTATTTAGCGTAATATTTACGCCAGTACGCACATTTTAATTCTGGAGCGAAACCGAAACTTACCTTTATTTTGGATCTAATTTCTCGGTATCGGTCTTAATTTCAGATTATTTCATAACTCAAAATGTGTCTCACACCCTAATTATTTAGTTAAAGAAGTTGTTCGCGGAAACGTTCGTCCCTTTAAAGACAGGGTCTTTCATACACATTAGAGGTAACATGTAAGGCTGTAGTTGTTGAAAAATTCAGTGCGGATATTTGTGCGTCCTTGGTACCTTTTCTGGCTCACATAATTGTCATATGAAACAATGAACTGCGGGCCTTTTAGTGGCTTTTGGGGTATTTAGAAGATTAATTGCTTTAATATCTTTCCCAGAACAAGAATGACAGAATGAAACCTTTCAGAAAAAGCTAATGGTTAAATGGCATATTTCTGTGATCGTAGCGTTAATTGGGGGCATACATTGCCGCGATTTGTATTAATAATAATATAAATATTAATATTGAGATATTTTAATACTCCATTTTCAAGCTCTAAAATAATTAGTTGCTTATATGATCTAATTTCAAACACGCGAACAAGTATGACAATCTAAAGTGTGCTAATTATCATCATTGGTGCCAATTGCAGCATTTTTAATTACCAAGTTATAAAATAAATAAAGTCTAAAATCAATGACAAAACCCTAGCTAATGTGAGAAATTCATGTAAAATTAGATTAATGAAAATGCTATTAAAGTAGCGACTTTTGACGATCGGCAAAACTTCCAAAATCGCCGCCAATATCATTCCAGACCAAATCCCCCCCCCCCCCCCCCAGAAAAAAAAAGGATTATCTTTTTAATTATTATTCTTTCTTTAACATTCATTTCCTTTCGTATTTGTTTGCCGTCGTTTTGCCATCCTCAGCCTTTCCAGTTCGAAGGAACGCCTACCTGCTTGTGCGTATGCTCACTGTAGCACGTTTCGTTGGCGTAGGAAGCCGGTGAAACAGTAGTGAGTTTTAGTATTGCGTGTACAAGCGAACGCAAGCGCTGTGTGTTTGCGTTAGCTTTGCATGTTCCACGCTGCGCATACGCGGAACCCGAAATTGCGGTCTTGGATCGGAGCATGGCAACGATGCGCGCGCGAAACGTAAAGCAAGCCACCCTAACGCAAAAGCACAGCGCTTGCGTTTGCTTCTATATGCGCAATACTCAAACTCTCTAATAAGGTACAATCCCATACCGGCTGCAGCACCACGTTGGGACAGTGAAGAGTGTATGTTTGCATTCGGAAACGACATTTAGCGAGCCATGACCGCGAGCAGTTCCGCCGTGCCCGCTGAGCAGGAGAATCGGGGGACCCTCACTAGAGCGCTTCCCGTTTCCGCCGCGGGAGGGCGAGCGGCGAGCTGGAGACGCGAATAGTGCCGGCCCACAGGGCAACGCGCGTGCGCAGAAACCGCGTGAGGCGAAGCATCTGCGCATGCGCTATACTGACAGCAGCGCCACCGCAGTGGTGTGACGTCAGAGAGTTGAGTTGGTCCGTAGCCACTACGCCCGTGTCCTTGAAGTGTCTATACCACGAAGCATGCGAGTTCCGAAGCTACTATAGCTGCGCTCGCCAGCAGCTTGACTGCGGACCTCCACAACCCTCGGGATCATTCCCAGGGTTCCAGTTCAGTGCGGTGCCTAAGTACTATCCGGTCGAAACCGAGCGTTACGACGCGAAACAACAATGGTACCGAGCGAACCAGGCAACCAAGTGAAGCGCAACGAGTCACGTGGTGGGTGAACCTCGCTTGAAAAGTTTATTTGCGGAAACGGTTAAACGAACGAGCAGGATGTCCCGCTCTGTTACTCCCGCAGATCGTTGCTGTGACGAGTCAACAGGGCCGAACGTCAAGGTTCTTCGAAACAAACGTCTTGGGCTCCGGTGTAAAAAATAATTCTAGTGCATTTTGTTTTGTGAATATGTAGAAACCTCGTGATGTATTCATCGCGATTTCCCAAGTCCTCTATTATAGGCGCACAGGTGCGGAAAGCTACCACGTGCGTGTGCTGCGCCTTGCACGGGAAAGTTTGTTTGCCAAACAGATGTTCCGTTAATGGTAATACGGTTCAACCAGGCTATGGTCCAAGCAGAGCTCGGCAATGTAAAAGCGTTGAGTAAACGCATTTTCTATGTAAAATGTTAAAGTTTCTTGGCTCCACCATTCCGTGTAATGGAAATAAACAGTTATTATTATCATTACAAACTTTGAACCCAAACCCAACTGTGACTCGTGAGTGTTTCTCAACGCATGAGAAATGAAACTGAATATTAACAAATAGAAGAGATCGAAAGTTTCTCGGGGCACTGTTCTAGTCATCTATCAAATAAGCCGCTTGAAAACGTGTCCTACACATATTTATGAGAGCATATTCCTTCGAACCTGCCATAAAAATCTTTCCAACACGTCGTTAACAACAATAATTGCTAATTGCAATGCTTAACTACTTAAAGGGGCCGTGCAAAGAATATTGGATAGGAATGTTTATTACTTTTCACGAGCTAACTGGCACTATATAGTGCGACCAAAGAATACTCGCACGCAACGCCATTGACCCAGACACATTATTGTCGCCGCGTAATTTCAAATGCAAAAGCGGACATTTTCTTTCGGTCATTCCTTCGCAAAACTTTATGACGAAGCTGCTTGGATCGCGTTGTTGGCGTTGTCGACAATGCAATTTCCAGGTCAACAACGGTTGACAACCACGGTTGTCAATAATGCGATCGCAAAGCATCAAGCTTGGCGATCCGCGCGGTGACGATATTCAAATGCGGCTCAGGGAGTGGACACGAGCACAACGTGAGCATTCGATTCGAGCTCGTAACAATCAACGCCTCGACGTGCATTCGGGTAATGGCTCGTGCCCAATCACCGCAATGAGAGAATAGCCGAACCATTAACACAGAGAGTTCTTGGTAGATCGTTCCGATGACTCCGATAATGATACCCGATACTCCTGCCTCCGGCCTTTGCGCGCATATATAGTATCGTTATCGGGGGTATCGGAGGTATCGGAACGATCTGCTAAGACTCTCTATTGATGTGAAACTCAGCGCGTGCCCTAGCAGCTTTGACAACCCCATGGCGCCTGGCTATAAGAATCCTCGAATCACCTCGAGATCTTGACTCTGCGCGTGCCCCTATAGACACGCGCCGATTAGCCGATTTTACGAAGGCCTCGGCCCTGAAGGCCTTTGAGATGTCTGTGATACAGGGGTGTAAGTGCGAAGCCGACAATCCGCCGCACAACCCTTCAACGATTACAAAGGCTTGCTTTTGTACGTGCGTGCGCACGTGAGTATGCGTATATAAGCACAAATGTAGTATGCTCTTTGAAAAAGATGAAAAACGATAGCATTTCTTTGGGGCAACGTCTCACCAGAAAAATGTCTCACCTGTAGCACGAAACGCATCCACAAGCGCGGGAGAGTGATAAGTGGATAAAGTTGAGAAGAACGAAATTCGGAACGTCCCCCAAGGAGCATCGAACCTTAAAAGATTTGGAGCCCGCACTCAACCACACTGTCAAAAGAAGGACCCGGTGAAGCGATAGTTATTCTTGCCGTTCTTCCCTTCTTATCACGCGCATGCGTGGGTCGCGGGATATGCGGCGCTCATTGCATGCACCTCATTCTTCAACACACTGTCCCGCAAGAGCAAGTAGACCAAATGGGAGACAGCTGAACAGCAGCGGCGATGCGCCGAGTATGAGCATTTTTATTGAATATAAATACACGGACATTTGATGCTATAGTTATCGCATAGACCGTGAAAGGTCTATGCGGTGTGCATATTTCCTCAACGAGTGCCTCCTAAAGTATAAGGAGGCAGTAAGCAATTTGTGATAGCTGTTCTCGCTTACTCTTAAGCCGGGGTCAGACCGCTTATACACCATACAAAAGAAAGTAGGCATTGAAATTCGAACGCAAGTCACTGCGAGATCCGTGCTTCGAATGCCGCATGGCGATGAGTCTTTTGTATGATGCATGAGCAGTGTGACCCCGTCTTTATAGGTGAGAGGATTTTCGGCTTCTGTGTGGGTTCAGCGCACCGCATTTTGTTTTCAGGTGTAGCAATCCCGCAAAATCTGTCATGCTCTCCACTGCAGTGGAGACAAAGGTATAGCTAGTCTTAGGTCTACCCCCTAATCTCTCCAATCAGAGCTCGTCGTTCTGACGTCCCCTCTCTCTCCTCCTCTCCCTCAGTTTCTCGGCGCATATGTTCGACGAAGAGTCGTCCGATACCGACGTTGGCGAACCTGAAAGGTCTATGCGGTGTGCTTTTTTTTTACATGGAATACGCTCGCAAGGGGTAAGCTTCAAGAAAGAATCCTATTCGCTCTGCATGTGCCTGCAAGGACAACTGAACAAGAAGATATATTGTCTGATATTGTCGTTATGATAATCGCCAATAGGGTTCGAACGCAATGCTTTCGCACTTCGGCGTATACTCTGCAGCGAAGCACCGCAAAAAACTTTAACCTGTTCTGTTTGTTTTTTTTGCATCAGCCAGTCAGCTTGTTTTTCACGCTTAATTTTGTTCCCTTCGAGCAAATTATGCAGCGAGATCCCGGAAGCGAGACGGAAAGGAATTTTCGTAGAATGTTGGTTACCGAAAAGCAAGCAGCATTCACAAAACAGGACGACCGCTTGGCCCGTTTCCCGTCCGAGTATAGGAGCTGTCGCGAGACCTGCGTCGCTAATGTTCGGACGGACGCGCGGCGTCAGAATTCGATTATGAAAAGGAGGCGTTCTCGCTCTTTTTTATCGCCTGTTTGATGGGAACAGCTGTTGGTCCCGTTCTGTATGCAGTTTCAGGGAGTGCTTGGTTGAGGAATTGTTCGGGGAAGCTTTCGGCACGTGTCCCTTACAAGGCGGACATTTTGACGTCACCGCGGGGGCACACGAGTGCCGCGTCAGCGTTCGGCCGGGACTCCTCGTGTTCTCGCCGATCGGACACGAGTCTCGGCCGAACGCTGACGTAAGCACTCGTGTCCAATCAGAGGCCCGCGCTGTACCCTTGCGGTCGGGGACGTAGAATACGGCACTACGGCCTATCTGTATAGACCATTCCGATAATTGCTTTCTGAGCGCGGCCATGTTTGTCTTCTGGGACATCTGGAAGGCGTTCTGAGCAGGCGCGATAGTTCTCTTCCGCATAATATCAGATGCTGGGCACGCGTCCACAACTCAGTGACTCGGCATTTTTTGTCCGGGTGATATATGAGTGCTGGAAATACGTATGGAAGCTGTTGGTCCTTTGTCTGGTCGCGCTAGTATGCGAACAAGGTCACGCGAAATCAGTGGAAACTTAATCTATAAAACCTGGACATAGAATAAAACGCTCTAGTTTCAACTCCAGCTGCCCTTTAATTCCACTCCGTTAGCTTAAAGAAAGATTTTGAGCGATTCGTGAAGGAACATCGAACTCTGCCGTGTAATTGACCTTTTTCTCCGAGTATGAGTTCTACGCATATGTGCGAACCTTCGTCACGCAGCGGTAAAAGCTCGAAGTACCATGGTTGCGCTACTAGTACGCAGCTGATACCGATCCCTTCGCAACTCCAACTGCAATCGGGCTTCGAGCTTTCGCCTCTTTGTGTCACATTCAAGTGAGATAAGGCCCATTCACGTGCCAGATTATCAAGGTTAAGTGCCAGTCAAACAATACACTGGTCCACGCGGTTCTGGTCGGAGAAAAGGTATTGGCAGGAATGCTGTCAACTTTGCTCCAACTTTGGTTTCCAAGGGTCTTATTAACCTGTTTACACAAGTACACACGTGCGGGGGTCAAACGAGTTCGTCCCGGTACTGTCTTTCTCCGTTGTAAACAGTTTTAGCAAGAAGGACGACAGAAAGTACTTGGTGCACTTTCCGTCAGGGACGTCGCTAAAATCCGGAGACAACTAACAACGTTGATACCGCGCACCAATATGGCTGAAGCGTAGGGTTAATATATTATTTTGAGGGAAAGGTTCCATGCATTTCGGCATCTTCGGAACGGTGGGACATAGACGCGGATATCGGGCGTCTCAATGGAACCACAATGATGGCGAAGCTTTGATATACACAAAGAAGCAGGAAAACATCACTTGCAAGGTCTGTATCGGGTGTTTTGCTGGCTTTATTTTCCACAAAAGCACCGGAACTGAGAGAGAGAAGGAGACGCGAGCACGCGGGAACGTCAGAACACCGAGCGCTGGTTGGAACTGATTAGCCTGGGTAGAACGCAGAGCGAGTACTACTCCGCTGATGCGGTCACGTTCAAAAAGAGCCCCTGACAAAAAAGAATTAAACAGTTTCGGATTAGGAAACGTTTGGCTGTCAAAAAATTAATTTTACGCGAAAAAAAAAAGTTAGAGCAATATTGACGGCCCGAAATTTATTTTAAATTTTGCGCCCAAAGCTCATGACGTCACGGAATGGTCATACGCTCTTTCCACCTCAACGAGATGGTCATACGCTTTCACCACCTTGACGGAATGGCCAAGCCGATCCACCTCTCCTCCACGCGCCCGTAATGCCGAGAGAGAAAACAAGTGGAAAGGAGGTGACCACCGACTAAATCGCGTCTCGCGCCGTCAATATCTGATTGCTTAAAAAATGTTTTTTTTTCCGCGTAAAGTCAATTTCTCGACACGTTTGCCCCAACCAAACTGCTTAAAAAACACTTTTTTTTTTTTACTTTTCAAGGGCCTTTTAAGGCCGGTTCTCACATGCAGCGAAGGGCTGATGTAGCGCTGCTCACATGTGGTCAGATACTTATCGTCTGCCATGAGCAACAGTTTTGACCGAGCGATACAAAGCTGGTGAACGCTCCTGTCATCACGCGCTTAGCGCGAGGTCAGCGCTATGCTTGTAGCGCTCCGCTGCATGTGTGAACAGGCCTTTAAGCTGAGACTCGAAGCTCCGCCTTCAGCGTGAGCTTTCTGCCCTTGCTATAGTGTGAACGCGCAGGCACGCGCAACCAAAGCACTGCGGAAGCCAGCGAGCTCACGCTGAAGGCGGAGCTTCTAGTCTCAGCTTCAGGGTGAACGTGGTATGCACCTTTTCGACAAGGGCGCAGCCATCTTGAATGTCGTCACGTCTGGTATGCGGCAAAACGCTGTTTTGATCCCTCCATGCCGCTAGAAGCTGTTTACGAAAAATGCGTGATTGTCATACATTCATGTTTTGCCTCACCTATAGTTTCTCGCACATTCCATGTTGAAATGTTTTAATATTTTTTCGTCCTGCACTGCACACCAGATAGGGGACCCACGCGACTGTGGACCACAGAAAACAGAAAACGTCTATAGCTGCCTTTGTCTCCACTCGTTTGTCGAAGGCGTTCATACAGTGAGCAGATACAAAAGCAGCTAGCTGTGCCCTCTAACTACAAATCATTTAAACCACAGCTTGATATTCTGAAGTCCCCGCTTTCTAGTCTCGTCCTCTTCCTCAGTTTCTGATCTACCCGTATAAGAATAAATAAAGTTGACGAGCAGTCGAACAACTTCAACCCGTCGCGGCAACACGGACACGCGTAACCTAGCCTGACATATTGTCTGCTTTCTCTCTCCGGTCCTTTGTCGCTTTCTTTCTCGTTCTTTCTCACGGAACCACCGATGTCAGCGCTTACAATTTGCCGCGTTTTGCTCCCGTCTACTACCCCCCTGAGCTGAAGTGACTTATGCGTAGTTTGTTTCGTGGCCCTGGTCTGTGGGCGAATTAGTCTGAGGGCGAATTATCGGGAAAAAAAGAGGAGATAGAGAACGAATAGCGAAGAGATTCGGTTGACAGAGAGAGTGGGCTAAAATAGAGAAAGTATTCGCGACGAGGTGAAGGTTTCTGTCAGTCGTCGAAACACGCATCCGGTTTAGCCGATCACCACAAATTTCTTCCAAGGACGATATCCGCAGCTGGCATACATCGAAGGTGATTTTTTTCTTCTGCTAAGATGTTTTGAAATGTAGGCTCATTGAACGGCATCCAATGAAATTTGTACTTAATCATATATATTGGGACTATAACGTGATAATGGGTCCCTGTAAAGAGTTTTAGTAGATCGTTCCGATGCCTCCGATTTCCCCGATAACGATACCCGATGCGCCGCTGCCTTTTTGCGCGTAAATCGTATCGTTATCGCGTATCGTAATCGGGGGGGCGATCGGAGGTATCGGAACGATTTACTAAAACTTCCTTTAAAGTTATTTGTTTCTTTTGACGCATTTATCACGCGCTGAAAACAGCTCTCAAGTCGCAATCACACTGCTATAATACATCGTGTAAAAGGGACCGCCTGCAGATACTTTCTGAGGTCTTCCTTGGATGACGTCATATTAGTCATACAAAGAACGGTCTGAAAAGACATGTTCCAAGCATGTGGGAAGCAAACATGTTCTTGGAACATGCTTGAGTCTTGTGCGCAGGGGATTCTGACATCATGCCTGCAGGGAACAGCGTGTTTTTACTACATGCATGATGTACGAGCAGAAAGGAACTAAAATTAATTTTAAATTTTGCGTTCAAAAGATCTGCGCAAGTCAAACAGTTTCGCCCCCTACCCTAAAAAAAAAAGAAAAAAAAGGCGTAGGGCGCGCTGGCATATAAACTTGCCTAATCAATAAAAAAAACATTTGCGGGAAGAAATTGTTTTGAGAGGGATATATGTACGTATGTCTCGTCGTCGTTGGTGGGGCTCATATATAAAGCGATAAGCTTCCTGGTCGTCTTAAGACTGCGGAAATAACGGGTGTCCTTGCAGCTTTCTTTGATCCTAGACAGATCCACATATGAAATGAATTTGAAGCAAGCTTGTCGTTACGATCGAGACGATTTCCCGCGTCGCATTTTCAACGCGCGACCGTCAACCGCCCAAGCAGTCCCGGAATTTCTATGGGTAAATGTATATCGCCCAGATTGATGGACGTATTAAATATACACTACAGAATTCTTCGTGATACCTGTCCCCTTCCCGGAAAAAAAAAAAAACAGTAAAAACTTTAATTTCCGAGCATGTCCTTTAGATTCTTAAAACATACGCTAGGTAGGACTTGCTTCGTATCGAATTACTTCGCATTTTCCCCCTGTATTCGACAATCGATTTCTTTTGTTGGAGATGTTGCGTTTTATTCACTGCGGTGAAAAAAAGACTCGGGTATGGTGTTAGAAGAGTAATTATTGACTATGTTGCGGTGTTTTGTAGGTTTGCCTGGCTTATAGCTTTTGCTACAGCCAGAAAGTTTTTGCATTCATTTTCTGGAATAAAATCACGTTTAGTATTGTTTTAAAAAAGTACCGTAACTGCGCTGGTACGCCGATGTTTCGTCAAACACCGGCCGAAATGTTCCTGCGAGAAGACTACTTTCATAAATCCGTCACCGCGCTTTGCGTTCTGGGAACCTGTGGGCCAGGAGCGGAGCGCGTATGGATTTTGCTTCCCACTGATTCCCACAATGCATGACGTGGTATTACGCCGCTACGAGGCGCTTCGAGTTTTGGAATACGTCTATTGAAGCCGTGAATAGAAAGCGCCGAATAAACGAGACGAAGAAGGGGACAGAGACGAAGCGGTATTGAAGCCGTATTAGTCGCTGCCGAGAGACCAACTAAGTGAGGTAAATCAAGTTTCGGACAAATCAGTCCCAAATAGTGTTATATCATCAGCTTTCTGATTACGAAGATAAACGTGACCTTAAAGGGGCCCTGCAATGGCTTTTTTACTAATTTTTTAATTTGCAGCAAACCTGAGCGCACTGAACGTAGTAACTTAATGACACTTTTCTTTTTTCTCGAATCTCGATTTATTTTTAGAAGTTATAGGCAAATTAAAATTACAAAAACAAGCAAAAAATAACCTCCCTTCATGACGTCCTTGGTTGCTTGAGTGGCCGTGAACTAGACGAGGGGTGGTGAGCTGAGCGAGCGCTCACGGCACTGCCGTACTGCGTGTCGACGGTGCGAGAGGGCGCCACTAGAGCGTGTTCTGGACAGGCTGTATGCAGCGGGCAGCTAGAGCGGCTCTCATTGCATTTGCTGCGCGATTAAACACAAATTCGGCATGACACTTCATTGGCCACAGCGACAGCAAACACGGGGGTAAAGATCCAGTTCAGAATGGGAGCCACTTCGCGCTGCCATACCGCGAAACGGCCAAACCGCAAGACAAAGCTGCTCACCGAAGGCCTTGGGAACGCTCCAGAGCCGGCCGGGTCCTTCGGTCCCTACGGCCGCAGCGCCGAAGCGTACATCCGGGACCTTTCCGTGTCGGCGCCTGATCCCACTACTTCTTTTCTAGTAGGCGCCGCCTTTTCCACCGATTGGTGGCGGGTATGTCGACGGATCATTTCTTGTTTCCGTACTTTACAAACTGCAATTGTTTCTTTTCTGATCTCAAATACTGAACAAAAACTACTTTTATAAATAATTGAAACGGTTCGCGCCACTTATATTTTGTATTTCGACTAAAAAGATGCTTTTAGCGGGTCTGACCAGTAGTAAGCCCAGGACCTAAGACGTCACATTACGCGCGCTTTTGGTACCGCGGGTCGCCCCGTCGGTGGAGGAGGTTTCCGCGTCGTTCGGTTAAAATATGACGCACTGATATTTAGTGACTCTCTCCGTGCCCGCTGGCTTGCCGAACCCCAAGAGACGTGGAAACAGCAAAAAAGGTAGACGCTTAATTATGATTGCGGGGCCCCTTTAAAGGGCCCATGAAACGAATGTTGGGTTGGGATAAATAATTTTAGATTGGGATTTTACTAATAGCACATCGACTTCAGTGGGCCAAGAGGAAAAAAGGTAGAAAGTCAAAAAGCCTGACTTCATGCAGTGCGAAAATTTGAAAACACAGCAGACTATTTCGTACCTCACTCCCCTTCGTAAGCTCTCCGCCTTTTCACTGTGATACATCCGCGGTCCCAAAAGGGCGTCATCTGGTCCAAGCTTACGTCACACTGAAACCGGACCTCACTTATTCCCTTCACCCCTGAGCTGACATTGTGGTGGGAAGCTACGCGCTTCTCCGGACCAATCAGCCACCTCCCTTTCATCACCCAGCCCTAATTCTCTGCGGGTCGGTATCCGCGAGAGAGACGTGGTCACGTAGAAGAGTGTGGCTGGCCCAACGAGCACGTAGCTTCCACAGCACTGTCAGCTTCAGGGCTGAACGGGTGGGGAAAGCATGCTTTTGTCTGAATTTTGAGCGACGAGGCTAATCTTCTAGGGGGACAATGGCTCTGTCGGATTACGACAAGCCAGATTCCAAACAGAGGCCTCCTCTTTTCGTCTTCTTGAACTGTTTGGTGGAATGCGCGATTTATGAGTTGAGGAGAAAGCTAAACAGGAAAAGTTGGAAAAGCGTTCCATGGCCCTTCATTGCAATTCTTGAGCGGCGTCAGGCAATAAATCAGCAAAGTTAAGAAAGGCTTGGAACGCGTGGGAAGCGTTGTGGTGCGCAACATTTGACGCTTGTGCGACAAGCACCACCGACACTACCGACGGAGCGAACATGCAAACGATAAAAAGGGAAAAATCCAAACGCGCGCGTCGAAGCGGGATGCATTTGCCGAGACCGAGAAAAACGAAGCGCTTTAAATCTTTCTAAAACTGACTTATTTAGTGGTTCTCAATTATTTTTGTTTTATTCATTTGTTTTGAGTGACCTACAAACAGCTTGACGCCTTTTTAGTGGTGCACTTATAAATGTCAGATAGTACTATAATTGTTCGGACAACGATAAAAACTGGCAAAGTTAAGACAAAACAATGATAGCAAGTTCAACAGACTTTCTAAATCTAAGCTCTTCATGAAAAATATGTACTAAACATGAAAAATATGTAGGCTAGCATTCCCGCAAATCTCTTCAAAAATTGATTATACGCCAATTGAAGGCGTGTCATGGGTGCTGCGTGATACAGAGCATAAGGGTAAAACAAAGAAAGGTTATAATATGAAACTATATGTTTATTTTTATTAACTAAATGGCTACTTCTTCGGCACTCATTAGAAACTAGCTTATCCTAACCACTACGCGCCTCGATAACTAGGCCACGTACCACTGACCAATGCGGTATCAATCATAATTTCTGCGCGATGCGTGGTTGTTACACGAAAATTCTGGCTACGTATGGTGGGACACCCAGTATACTTTTGTACGCCGCAATAAACGCTTTACAGCAGTTGTGCATAGGCGCAGCCATCAGTCACCTTCACATTTCGTTTTCTTTAGATGCGTTTGCTTTTGCTTTATCGCTATGGTTCCGCCATACAATTTCACCTTTTAGAAAACGCAGTGTTCTTGTCCCCAACGCAGGCTTTGTGTGACTTCGTAATTTCAAAGTCTGGCATCTCGGTGAGGCAACGGAAGTCAGTAGTGGCGGCGCGCGGGAAAAGGGTTTATAGGACGATCAGTTGCTCCATTCAGAAAGCAACGAGTCACTGACCAACAAAACAGAGCGTAACAAAGACTCAATAAAAGCAGGCTCACGGCCAACTGAAGCCTCATTGTGACTTGATCTTTTTTTTTTTGTTATTGTTAGTTGACTCGACTCTCCTCCCCCTTCACGCACGACACACGCGACCACGACGGCGAAAGCAGCCGCTCTCAAGCACAGACGCGAACAAAAGGGAAAACGAAACGCCCCCGCTCTGCTCCCATCTCACCCCACCGTGAAAGGCAGCAAGTACACAGAAGTGCCAGAACGCAATCATACTCTAATGAGCAATTTCGCGCAGCCAGCCGACAGTCGCGGGATAAACGAGCGGAACGAACGTGTTCATACTCACGCCCCGCACAACGAGCCTCAAGCCCCACTCGGGAAGGGAGAGCGATCTTGGCGCACCACACAGGCTCTCGGTTATCCTCCGACACGTGCTCGCCCGAGAAACTCCCGACAGCCAGCCGCACGCAGCACCTTCTCTCGTACACGACGACGGCACGCTTTGGCAACACCACACACCGCCGTCTTCGAGCGACGCGTGAGCGGCAGAAGCGGACGTTTTCAAGCGCCCCCTGCAGACACCGGGCATTCGGGCATTCCCTCCTGTTGCCGGCGAGCGGACGGAGGCAGGACGCGTCAGCCGCGGTGGGGGCCTGCCTCCCAGTCTGTGTAGTACCCCGCCGTCTCCGTTGCAGCGTTCCGGTGCGTCGACGGCGCGGCGCAGTCGCACGGTGCAGCAACGCGCATCCGATTTCCCTTTCGACGCCGGCCTTGACCGATCTCCGGCTCTTTTACATGCGCCTCCGCCCGCGCACGCGCTTCCGAGTGGAGTGTGCGTTGGCCAAAAGAACTGCGTGTCTCATGGGTATACCCCAAAAGACGCTCAAATGTGTAGAATTTATAGGTCTTTTGTGAACTCATAGTGCCACCTGACGTCAGGTGATCATCAGTAAAGCACGTGGTCACGTGACCTTAAGTCACACGACCATGTGACGTCAGGACATGCGACGCCACATGACGTCGTTGAGGCAATGCAAGTAGCGAACGACATCGTTCATAGAGTGGCGTTAATTGGAACACGCAATGCGGGGAGAAGCCATCGCGGGCGATGGCACCTCCCCACCCTGCACTTCGTATTTCAACTGACCAACAGGTAGACGTCCAACTTCCATTCCATCGAATAGATGCGAAATACGATGAGACCGGCGGAATGGGGGAAAAATTAAAGAGAAGGAAGAAAGAAAAAGGGCGAGCGTAAAGAGAAGACCAGCAGCGGCGTAGAGTGTGTAATAAGATCACGAGAAATCTAGGGTATACAAAGAGAAGGTGTATACGGAATTGCAATATGACCGCTAATAACAGTAGGAAGAAGATATAAAGTGTGACGTAGGTTCGGCTGTTCGCATCCTGTAAGCGTGCACCGGAAGGTCGGGGGCTATCCATTGGAAGTATAATGACGCGCTAACCTCTGACGTTGCTTTGTTACCAAAGTCAGTCCGGCTCATTTGTTTGATTTTGCTTCATCGTTTCTGAGCGGTGCACCACTCCTTTCTGTCGATCATGCACTTGCTAGCAACTGCAGTCTCTGTTATACGGCTGTTACCGGATAATGGAACAGGCGCCCGCCACAATATCCGATGTTTAGAACAGAGACCCAGAGAGCGCAAACAGAATGCCATCGAGGACTGCAATTAGGGGTTGTATATCGACGACGTACCCCACGGTGTTTGTTGGAAAAGGATGCTACCACGGCCAGTATGTATATGTATTAAACAGCAATAACTATGCTATCAAACGATCCCTCATTATGAAGGAAAATGTTTCACTCTTGTACGCTCAAAAGGTATTTGGATCTATAGGAAAAGATCTCAGCAGTTTTCGAGGAAGATGGGAATGCTGCACATCTTCCTCGTTGTCGCGACGCAGTAGACGCGTTATTCCGGAGGCTACGAGCTTTCTAATTTAACGTACGCGTCTCTGTAACGAACAGCGAAGCAAGATTAAATTCCGCGTACAACATGCGTGACCTCCGTTCGATGCATAAAAATGGCGGCTTTATGCGGCCTTTCTGGCGAAGGTCAAAAAGTAGACCAGTTGGCGTCTTTGTTATGGCCTAAGAGAGTGTCTCCGTGTTCTTACCAAACTCAAACATGGAAAACAGTTGAAAATATAGAAGACTTCCTGGAGCTCTTCTAATAACTTTACACACACTTAATAATCAAAATACTTCCCAAGGGCAGTGTTCTCTAGAGGAGGTCCACGTCTGTATGCTCTAAAATTCCGAAAATGTCAAACTACTTTTTTTAATTTTATACATTGGACTGCATATCTAGGCTAAAACCGAAATGGGGTTCAAAATTTCCTTATCGCAGCAAGACTCGTGAATCCAATACCTCAATGCTCGCAGGTGCATTTTAGGATGCGTTTTTTTTGTCTGTCGCTTTTGCAACTCTGTCAATAAAGGTGACCAACACATTTTTTTTTTCACAGTTGGTCTATT
>JAZHYW010050698.1:0-18290 GCA_037355805.1 Ixodes ricinus | reverse complement strand
GAAGACATCCATTGTTGCCGTCAATGTGCCAGCGCGTGACGCTCTCGCGCACTCGGTGCGTGACTGGGGCGGTAAAATGGCGTCAATGCATTAGCCAAGGCTACGTGCTCGAGCTGAGTGACACCGGATAGCGCGCACTTCAAAATGCATAAAAAAACGATTGGGCGGAAATAATGGCTGAGATGTCACCACTCAAGCAAAGCGCGCGTGTGTATGAAGGCACTCTACAATGAAGGAGTTGATTTGTGCCGCTTTTTCATACTTGGAGCGCGGTCAGTCGCGATCAACGTTACTAGAACCACTCAGTTGGGAAACTGCCATAAAGACTGCTCTGAAAAAGTGGCACCGATCCGTCCACGAGAACCGAGCTAATGGCGATCACAACGCCGCCAATTCTCCCGTAGCGGCCAGTCGAGGCACTGCACGTGACTTCCTTTTGATTGTAATCGGCCATTTTGGGGCCAGAACAGATACTATGGAAAGGGCTTCGAGGTACCGCCCCCGTCTCCCAGGCGGACGCACCGCGGATTACTACGAGGTTAATATGCGCCTAGCTCGGGACGCGCTACCTGAAATCCCCGCTGAGGCACGGTTGTATAAAAACAATATTAATTGTACTGCAAAACTTGCAGCCTAAAGATTTTAAAAAACAACACGCGCCCCCTGTTTTGTACTGATCTCTAAAAAACATTACTACAAAAAAGTTTTTTCGTTGGTTTTTACGCAAAAAACATGCTTTCTAAAAGCTCAAGGCAACTACAGTTAAGACAAATGATACAGAGTGGCGCTGTTGTCGCATTTAGCTCGGTCTCGGTGGACGCCAGCGGCCCAGGTTTCAACGGTGAGTTTCCCAACTGAGAGTTCTAGTAACGTTGGTCGCGATGTTGCTTCATATAGGAGCCCTGCACGCACCTTGCTTACTCGCGTTGTTGTTCGTGGCACCGACGACAGTGTCAGCAGCATAAAGCGCAGCTGTTGGTTTGACGTCACAGCGGGAGCGACCAATGGCGTTGCGCCGCACAGAGCGGGAGGGTAAGCGGCGCGCTAACACTTTCCCCTTCCCCATCACTTCCCTCCGCTGCGTATTGCGTATTAGAGCAGCTTCAATGCAGCCAACAGAATGTTTAAGTGTGGGAAAATTTTTCTTTTGTTCAATCAAGTGCACCTAACTCATGTGTGCTGCGTAAAACATCGTGTCGATTCTGGGTGTTTCATTAAAAACAACGCTGTGGCTAGCGTTACGTCCGGACGGAGCACTGAAACGCGTATACCTAACCCCTCCCCCCGCCCTCCTCTCTCTCCCCCGTGAACCTAGGGAAGGCGGAGATTTGGACGTAACTTGGGTTACGTCGGACGTAACGCTAGACACTTCGTAAAAAACGAAAACATTTAACGGGCAATCGGTTTATCAAACCATAGCGAGGCAGCAAGTAGACACAGTAACCAAATTGCAGCAAGTTTTGCAGCCTCCCAGACATATATCATATAAATCAAATTTTTACACAAAAAGAAGACCGCCTAATCAAGGAATCGTATACCGTTTAGACGTTTCCAGCGGAATCCCAACTAGAGCAACCGTTACCCACCACCCTGTGTCTAGCCCATCGATTCCATCCATCCATTTACTGATGCTGGTGATGACGAACTCGCGAAAATTCTGTGTTGTTTGCCGAAACGCACTGATGACTTCCGTGTGACCATAAAAAGCTACTAAACTAAGAAAACAAAACATTTGCGCGCAATCGCTTTATATTTGGGTGGCACACATTGCAAGGCCACCCATGCATGCAAGGGGCGGATTCTCTGACGCCATCAGGGTTTTCGACCAAGGCCTCAAGTGCGGGGAATATAACTCAATTTCAGATCTAATAGCCGCCAAGCGCCTCCGCGACAAACAATACCCGTACCCCCATCCCTCCCATTGAGACAGGCAGGGTGACATGTTGACACGACGTCCACGTACGAACCGCCGCCGGCAAACATAAAAAAAAAATAAGAGGAAACGACAATTTATCGGCGGTGTCGCGGGGTCGTCATGCGAGACGCAGCCTCAGCGCGTGCCTCCCATCCCTAAGCCGGCATGGCGCGCCGTTTTGATGGCGACATTGCTGCCAAATCGGGACGGCGAGCAAACAGGCACTGGCGCGAAATCCGCACGCGTACACCAATCACGACGGGCCCTGCTCTCCTATGTACTCCGTTTCCCATGGCGATGGACCGCAAGCGGACGCTTCGAGCGATCCGAGCGAATCCAACGCCGTGTGAGTGTCACGTGTCCCTCGGAAGGGACGCGGTAACGCGCACTGCACGTATAGTCACGGGGCACGTTCGCAGCGCTCGCTTAGCTGGGGCCCCGGCCCATTGCTTCCACCGCGGACGCACTGGCCGGTGGAGGCTAGACACCCGTATCTTACTCACACTGATTAGCGTCGTGGGAGCAGGAGTTTTCGCACAAGCTGCTCGGTCTTAGAGATACGGGCCTTCTGACCTAGTGATTGTGAACAACAAAAACGCGAGAAGTAAGTATCCAAATGTTCCCGTTTCCTTTTTGTTTTGTTGTGTACGCTATTTTGGTAAGATATACTGGAAGAAAGGGGCACAAGGAAATGCATCGCGAAGCACGCGGAACACGATGCCGCTTAATTCAGACAACCGAGAGAAAGATAGTGGTGGCCTCAGACGCTGTAAAGACGCTTGTCCACCTACGATTGTGTGTTCACGGGTACATTCGTGACTATACGTTCGTGAGTACGTTCGTGAGTACGAGTCGAGGTGAGCACGACAGCGTGCGGTATGGATGTAAGAGGTAATGTATATATCTTCGTAACAGACGATAATTCTCATGTACTTCACCTGTTTTTGTGGTAGGCCTTGCTGCAAGGTTTTTGGTGATATCAGACGCCCATCCGTTTTGTGTTTGTGCTGCAGTGACTGCGTCACATTTGTGATACTTCCTTCTCTCATCTCTCCTCTTCCTCATTCTTTCGTCCCTCTTATACCATCATTACCTATATATAACTTTCAATACATGGAGTATCCGGGGCCGTTTTTAAAACTGCCAAGAACTCCCCCCCCCCCGCCCCCCTCCCCCCACCTTTCTTTCTCTCTTTAGAGAAAAGCACGGACGGTCACGTATGCGGCCGCAGACATACATACGCAAAAGCACTAGATGGCTTTGCTTGAATTTGTATTAAAGATTATTTAAGTGTATTAAAGACGTAAATATACAAATAAGCACGTAGACGCTCACTTGTATGGGGAGATGCTATTTCGACAATACAAACTGTCACACGAGGTTGCTACATGGTGCTACACGCGCAGCGGGGTACCGGTGCGCGTGCACACAACTGGAAAACAATAAAAGAAAGTGTTCCCCAGAAAGACAATACACCGATCTCACTAAGCGTTCGGCGCATGCGCAACGCCGCCATAACTTTAGTTTACAGGAGGCAGACGGCAGTACACGAGAGGGCTCGTGCCGTCTCGTGCTCTACCCACGCAGAGCTCCAGCGAGGTTGTCGCACGTGCAGGAAGACTGAAGTTCCCACGATGCATTGCGGCTGCGGTGGCGTAGTCAAAATGGCCGTTGAGATCGGTCTGTTAGTGATGGATTAGTCATTGCCGAGGGGCCAATTGAATGGGGTTCATAACGATCAGGATAACTAGTTTTTAGTTAGCTTTTTTTGACAACTAGCTTTTGATGAGTAAAACAATCTTGCAGTTTATGTTAGAAGTTTTCTCTCGGCATAATAGAAAACCATTATATTTTAGAAAACCTTAGGAAAACCTGGAGCATGTGGGAAGAGTAGTGGTGCTCAAAATTTACCGTTTGTGTGACAGGCACGAGGTTGGCAAAGGAAACATGCAAAAAAAAAAAGAAACAGGACCTGCGAACTTGCAGGCATCTGGAACCCAAAGAAACAAAGGCTGCGGTTCCAATGTTTCTAAAAGTGAACGATCTAGGGGTGTCAGACGACACCCAGAAGTTTTCTAACTAGAGCGATATATTTAGTTGTACGTACTTAAAACGTTAATTATACAAAACTAATTAAAGACCTCATTGTCCCAAACAATACGTACCCCAATTAATAGATCGCTTGACAGTGGCCACTAAGGTACCAATCTTGTCTCTCCTCGATAGGCAGTTTTGAGAAGTAAATGTTTGCTGAACTTCGTTAAACACCTTGCTTAATCCAAAAAAAAACCACAAAAGACAAACAAAAAAAAAAAACACGCGAGTTTATTCATTGATATATGCAGCGACTCTGTATACTCAGGGCGGCACTGTTAGCGCGAACAAGTGATTGCCGGATTTTCGGTGTATCTCGCAGAATCTTATCAAGTTGGTCCAAACTACATGGGGGCGCAAGGTGCTCATTTGAGACACTAACCTGCTAAACAACCCCCCCCCCTCCTCCCCCCCCCCCTGTCCCCCCACACACACAGTGATATTATATTGGATCGAGTAACTTTAGAGCGTGCCAAAAGTCAATTTTGGTGGAACAAAAAGCACTCAGGGAGCACAAGTATAGGCTTAATTTTATTAGTTCCACCGAGAATACAATGTGAAGATGAACGTGTTGGCCTGTACAACTGAGATACAGTGTTCTTTTTTTGTGTTTACACTTGCATGTGGCTTAGCTGTCTATTCAAAGAATATTTATATTACAAATATAATTCAATTTTGGGCATCAATGACATCTAATATAAAGAAATTACCAGAGCACAAAGTTTGCATGTGAAAATATATATGACGTAAAAAAATCCAGCGGAACTTAGTGATGTTATTCCCAAGCTTTTATTCCACTGTTGAAGTTAATGTAGTTCTTAAATCAGACGTTACTGGCTGCGTTCACGAACAGTTTCGGATCTATTTAGTCGGTGAGGAGGGTTCACTAACCCTAAAACATTAAAACATTTGGCTCCGCACAGCTACGCCTAACCGATGTGATTCATCAACCTCTTCCCGATACAAAGGTATGAAATATGCAGCCTTAAAGTTCAAATTTGAAAAGAAAAAAAAACACGATTGCGACCATGTGATGCACGCCACTTGTGAGAATGGTGCAGTTCTATCACATAAGCCTGCTGTAGTTTTATTTTGCAAGTTTGACTGCCATGTATATGTTGTCACTCAACATTCACAAAATTTATTACTAATTTTTTTTTTTTTTAATCCACGACGCGCGCTCGTGCATTGTTATACCTTGAAGCAGATGCTTTACCCCTTCAGCCGAGGCTGCGCTGCGGGGAAGTGACACACGCGGAATCGCGATGTCTAGTTCGCGGGCGTAACTTCTCCCGGCGCTCCAGTGCGCGAGAAGAAGTGCACTCACGGAGCTAGTTAGAACGCTTCAACAGACCACGAACAATGAGAAATATTACGAAATCTCCGAGTACTGAGTCATGTTCAATAGAACATTATAACATATCACGCGCTATTCTAAGCCGAAACGTTTTTGAAAAATCGCGCAAGCTCATCGTAACAATCCGGCAGTGTAGTGACGCCTAAACTATCACTTAGTTTCCGTATTGACAAAGTGATATTAGCTTTTGGCAAATTGTCGGCACAAGTTCCTCCCATTTTGGTCAGTTGTATACCAAGATGTAGCAGGATAAGCGTGCACTTTGGCGCAAATGGCGCAGCAATCACATCACTGCGCACACACACGCGCTTACAGCACTGCGCGGGTCTACCTTCTGAGGCCCGACCCAGCCCGGGCCCGTTGACCCCCAGGTCTTACCCGACCACGCCCGGCCCGACGGGATGCCTACTTGGTCCGGTCCGGCCCGAGCCCGGCCCGCAGGCCCGAGAACAATGCGTGCTACCCGGCCCTAGCTGCCCGACCCGCGGGCCGGGCCGGGCCCGTCTTTCGGGTTCCTTTCGGCTCTATAAGCGCTAGCACACACACGACCGCACACTCAAACGCCAATGCCCGCACATACGCGCTAGACATATAAGAGCCAGCACGCACACACATACGCACACCGAAGCGCAGAAACGCGACGTGCGCAAATGGGATCGAGCAGATCGAAAACGTGGCCCCATTGGTCGTGGTTGTGTTCCGGACGCGGGGAGCTAATTGCGCGGCGTGAGTGCGCAGCGAAGCTCCTGTCGCAGCTCATCGACCGAGCCAAAGTGCGCTACCGGAAACGGCCCATTGGCGAAGCGACCGCGCCGACGCCGAAGAACACCGATCCACTTCGTGCGACAAGGAGCGAACTGAGACCGGGGTTTGTCGCATTGCACTCGAACCCCCCGGGCTGCCTTGCAACCTGTCTATAATTAGACTCGGGTCACTCCGACCTTCGCTGTTCGGTATGCACGCCAGACACACAATGTTTATTATTGTTTTTTTTTCGGCGATGGGTGGAGCGCGCAGGCCGTGTTCGTACACACCATTGGGTACGGGCGCAGACAAGAGGGAGCGGCTCGCGTGGCCCGAGGGTTGTCTTTTTTAATGTATCGGCAGTAATTATAATTACTTAATTGTTGGGAAAAGGCTACGTTCATTCGCTGTTTTTGGAAGTAAAAACGCAAAAAGGCTTCCTGATACCCGCGTGACGTCCGTAATGTCACAAAAAAAAAAACGCGGAAAAATCCTTACATCATCGCATTTTTGTTTAGTTTTGTTACCTGGATTTCGCCATCAATGCTTCTTAGTTCGAACAAAATTCCAACGTGACAAAGAATAAGCTTTTTTGTGGTTTATTTGAAGGAAACAATAGATGCATAGCATTTATAACCCTGCGAATTCATGATGTCACGTGACGTCACAGTAACGCCATCAGCGTGACTGGTCGTTACGTGACGCTATTACGACACGTGACGTCGCTGGCATAAAAGCGCTAAGAGCTCTCCTCTAAATGCTATGGCATTTAATAACAATCAAGACGGGATCACGCGTGCTTCTATTGTTATTTTTTTCTTAAGGTTAACGACCAACTTTGCGTAGGAGTCCTAAACTCGCCAAACACAAAGTTGGAGCACAAAGTTCGCGGAGCACACCAACTGGACGTCGGCGAAAAAAGCGCGAAGTCATCGTCGTGATAGGCCAATCGGTGCACTCCGTTAACTTCGGCCCGCACCTTTCTGTTTGAAGAGTTTAGAGGCCCTGGCTGCGGGTTACATCCACGTTACAGCGCGAGCGCAATTCATCCTATACTCGTTTTCACCCTAAGAAACGTAGCGGAACACTACTATTTTTCCTTTTTATGTGGAGAGAAATAGGATACAAGTACAGGTGTCACAAAAGAAAATTTACACGGTCTTATAATGCCGCATACAAACGGCTCAGCGAACGTCATTCTCCGCTCCAAAGGTAGAGCTGAGTCAGCATACCAGAGCAGATTTCAGCCCGATTCGATAACCTCAATCAAGAGTTATAACGTGATTTTCTGAAACTTCACTGGGAAAATGGAGCCCATTTTTGCCTCGTTCTTGAGTTTCTGGTGCCGTAGAGCCCCATGTGTTTGAAAGCTCCGTCGGCCGCCATTTTCACATTGAAATTTTCAG
Source organism: Ixodes ricinus (assembly GCA_037355805.1). Taxonomy (NCBI): domain Eukaryota; kingdom Metazoa; phylum Arthropoda; class Arachnida; order Ixodida; family Ixodidae; genus Ixodes; species Ixodes ricinus. Next base: position 10,774 of record JAZHYW010050698.1, on the reverse strand, counting down.
AAAATCACTATAACTTTCGATTAAGTTATCAGGATCGAGCTGAAACTTGACAATCTGGTTGTGACCTCTAGCTCTACCTTTGGGCGGAGAATGAGCGTTCAGGCGATGCCTAGTTTATTTTTGCGGCAAAAAAGACCGTGTAAATTTTCTTTGTGACACCACTGTAGGTGCATTTTAGGTTACATATATGTTATCTTATCAAGACGTACATGTTACAAACGCCAAAAAGCATCGCTTCTTCCTCAGTCAAGCAAACATTTTAAGAACTATTTCGCGTGGCGTATAAACCCTGCGCAAAAGTTCCTTTTTTCATGAGGTGAAAACGAGTATAGATGTTTGTATTGAATTGTTTGTGAGCATCATCGAATTGTTTGACACACAAGCATGCTAGTGAGGTAAGTATAAATTGAACCAAGGTCGCGGAAGCATCCTCTGACACGAATCCAACTTACCAATCCGCGATAGATTGACGTATCAGACATCTTCAAGAAATGAATAAACGCCGCATGCTTCTGAAACTAATTGCTCTAAAAGCCGTCCACAAAACCTACTCCAACTCTACTCCCTAACGAAACGTGGAGTTCCCATATTATATATATATATATATATATATATATATATATATATATATATATATATATATATATAGTATCGATCACGTGTCTATCTAGAAGATTCCCATTCATTCTCGCACTAATTGTATATATATATATATATATATATATATATATATATATATATATATATATATATATATATATCTATCTGCGAGCGGCAGAGCTTTCTCGGCTCTACCGCCCGCAGAGCCGAGAGTAACGCTCGGTGCCGGTCTTGCTAGAAGATTCCCATTCATTCTCGCACTAATGTAACTTTCCCTTTGCTTTGTTGTTCTCGAAAGTGCCAGTTCATCTCGCCCCGAGCTCGCGACGCCCGAGCCTCCTTGTGACGCAACTTTCGAGATAGCGACTCAGCTGTAGATAAGCAGCTACCCGCGACCTTGTCGAGTCAGAGTCCCGCTCCTGCTCTGTTGTCACCGCCGAATCGCCGCCTGCTTTTCTGCTGCCTCGACGCTCTTGCGTTCTTTACTTATTTTTGTTGGCACAAGGTTCGCTACTAAACCGTTATTTTTGAGTTCACTGCTCGTCTTCGTGTCACCTCCGTTCATGACAATATATATATATATATTATAGACAAATTTCTAACATAGGTGCTTTTTCTTGAAAACTGTTATTATTTCTTATATGACGATTGCTCTACCGCTGGACTTCCTTCCAGCTCAACCGCTCACCTGGTTTCTTGAACAGGCACACCGCGTCAGTATAGCGATGATAACGAACACCGCACTCGGTCACATTGACCGTCCATATCTTAACGCAGCAGGATTGAGCTGATGGATAAACTCGATTGGAAGCTCAGTAACGTAAAGAAGTTAGTGAACCACCCGTTTCTACTCTGTCTCAAATTCTCTAACCATATGTTCCCGAATAAATTTATTGTTGTTTCTCTCTGGCCAACGTTACTATAGATCAACTCTAGCAACGTTGACTCTGGCGTTGTTTCTAGCCCTCATTTGCATGCGGTAGCGCACGACAAGTAAACACTTTGTACGCTATGGTGATGTGGTTATGCGAAGCTCCGACGCTTGGCACGGCCTACGATGTGCCGGCTCCGCGCTTATGTTAGGTTGTGCAGCTTGGAGGCCCGGACGAACCCTGCGTCAACACAGATCGCGTGCACGGACACGGCTGTCACGCTACTCCTTCCTCCGCCGCCGTAGTAAATGGAACGTGCCCTTTGTTCGCTGACCCAGTCTAGACTGCCGTTCGGATAAGGAAAGACGATTTGTTGTATTGAAAATTCAGCAACCGGAAGTTAGTCTGTTTGTCTTTCCGGCTGCAGCAAGTGAACTTAGGCAGTAGGGTGTACGACTGCTAAACCTGGGTTCTTAACGTGAACTAGGCAGTTGTGATTACGCGAACACAAGGGAGGTTTGTACTCGTGACCGAAACGGTGGCCTCATCGAAAAAGCAAAAAGCAAATTAGACGTTAGATGCACTGACAGCGCGACCTTGGTCCACCAGAAAATGGCGACATTGTCGCAGACTGTAGATGAGAAATGTAGCCGAGTGTATAACTGCTATCCTGGAGTCATTAACAGTCATCGTATACACAGTTGTAACACGCGACCGCACGCCGGCACGACGCTCATCAAGATCAAAACAAGCAGAGAGGAAATTGGGGTTTTGATCCATTCTAGATAAGCAGCTATTCGTAATTAAGACAACGAAAAAGTTGAAGCAATCATGATACCAAGTTTGTTTTTGCCCCTTTGGGTTTCTTTTGTCCAATCATTTCAAGCGGGTTCGATTCATTATCTTCGTCGTATGATACGAAATCATATATTGTATTCAGGAAGTAAAGGGGAGAATTGGAACTAGCTAACTGAAGCTAGTTTGTTTATCATGTCTAAAAGGATAGGCGCACACGAAAGAACAACACAGATGAAAGTAGAACACGCGCAGCGCTGTGTGTATTATACTCTTTTCCATGTTGTCTTAGAGAATTGGAAGTCAATTGTGTAAGTCGAACAGTCAAAGAGACTAAAACTAAACGGCACATTGAAAGTTACTCTGGAGTCATTTAGAATGCGAAAATAGAAAGTTCATATCTATATATCAGTCTCCTGACCTATACCATACCCCTGAACATTCAGCGTGATCTACACGTGGAACATTTATACCAGCCACAACCTCCAGCCTGTAAATGTATGCACCCGAGCCTCGCTTTCCCGTGATATCCGGGTAAATTTGGAAATCAACTTTTTTCTGGACTTTCCAAAATACTGAGCTAATATAGGCTTGAAGGGTGCGCGCGGAAGTAGCCTCATTGGGATCGAGGTTTCGATAAACATTTTTTTGTTTCCTTAAGTACGCCATGCCTTGTTTCTCACTGCATATAACCTTCAAGTTTGGTCCCAAATTTCAGTTGAGCCTTGTAACAACGGGCGCTTTGTGATTCAATCAAGCTCGAGCACCGATGTTTCTATTCCTGACCTTAGTTCTTTGAGGGATGGCTGCTTCTGATGAGTGATGTCGGCGACACGAATTCAGGACACAGACAATACCAACACAGCGGCTCGTCAACTGAAAGCGACGTAGCACAACCGTGCAAACAAATGTCCGGATGTTCATCTGGCTTGACAAGCCGTCACGACAGCTCTCTAAAGAGGTTTGCATACCTGCTGATGAAGTTTTTATTGCGCCATGGTGTGCGGATAGGCGAAAGCTTTTTGTTAAGGTACCTGGGCTGCCAATAAATAAGCCAGAACAAGATCGGCGAAAATTTTTACGCATGCGCCTAAGAGTCGAATTTTAGTCGAACTTCTTCTTACTTCGCGTTAAAAATTCGAAAACGTCGAACTGGTCGAACTCGAACCCCTGAAGATTCGCGAAATACGATCAGTTGCTTCAAATTTAACATTTTTTTGCATCCTCGCAGTACCTTTCAGGTGTCTTACCTGAAAGTCCATATATATATATATATATATATATATATATATATATATATATATATATATATATATATATATATATATATATATATATATATATATATAAGACTGGGAAGGAAACAACCCTTGGTGAAAACAGCAACAACGGACGATTTATTCTTCAACGTTTCGGCTGGAGTCCGGCCTTCGTCAGGAAGTGTGCATATATATATATATATATATATATATATATATATATATATATATATATATATATATATATATATATATATACTATATACAGAGGTGTTTCAGGAAAGGTGGACAAATTCGATATTGCCAAAACTACGCGTGGCACTAAAAAAAGGCTTGTGTCGCTTTAGACCTCGGCCAGGGGCCTATTTAGGAAAATTATTAAAGTCCGAGATAATTATATTGTTCATATTTTTTTGCGTAATTAACTTTTTAATATTGTGTGTTAAGGGCATGGTTTCAATTATAAAATTCCTCGGTATCATAAAAAAACACTAAATGAACAAATTGCAGAACGATAGAAGGCACGCGAAGCGTTTCACGACTTTCTGAAAAACCGTACAAATTCGACGGGTTTTTAAGTTTCGGTTTGTTGATCGGAGCGCACTCGCCCCGGGGTATGGTGCCCCGTGGAGAGATAGTGCAACCAGCTCTGCTGCGTCGCGCGATGACAGCGCAGCAGAGGTTGGATGCACTATTGCTCCACGGCAGCGGTGCTGCCAGGACCGAGATGCGCTCCTGATAGGAAACCGAAACCCAAAGGATACTACAACGAAATTTCGGCGCTCATTTTTTGGTCTATATGTGTCCAAAAGAGCAGTATCACATGGAACATACCAATATCTTGTTAAAAAAGTCTCGAAAAGGAATTTTAAAACGAATTAAACGATTAGCAAAGAGCACCTGGTGGATGTCGCTAACGCCTCGTTTGTAATGCTCGTCTAGGAACCTTGAGAGCTAGTGACGGAAATCGTCCGCCTCCGGCCACGACGAGAGAAGGGGGAAGGAGGAACTCCCTCTTTCCGAGAATCCTTTTGTGTGTCGCAGAAGTCGCTATTGTCCCCCTACAAGATTATAGAAGATTAACCCGTCACTCAAAATTCGTACAAAAGCAGCCGCTTCGGTGGCTGGACCGACTAGGCCATCCTCTCGACGTCAGCCTCGCCGTAGCTTTGCTCGTTTGAGACGATTTACGTCACGATTGCGCTGGGCCTTCTCCGAGCGCTTGCCAGAGTGGGCCGTTTATAACGAAAAATACAGCCACCAGGATCAAAATACAAACGGGCGATTGTCATTTACGGATATTGTGGATCATATTCAACCTATTTTTGAACACGACGGGAATATTTCAAATTTCGTTGAAGTATCCCTTTAAAAACCCGTCGAATTTGTGCGGTTTTTCAGAAATCCGTAAAATCGCTGCGCGTGCCTTCTATCGTTCTGCAGTTTGTTGATTTAGGGGTTTTCGATGACGCTGAGCAATTTTCTAATTGGAGCTATGCCCTTAAACACAATATTAAAAAGTTAATTACGCAAAAATAATTAACAATATAATTATCTCGGACTTTAATAATTTTCTAAATAGGGCCCTGGCCCAGGACCAAATACACAAGCCTTTTTTGTTGCGACGCGTAGTTTTCGCAATATCGAATTTGTCCACCTTTCGTGAAACACCCTGTATATACAATTCCTGACGAAGGCCGGACTCCGGCCGAAACGTCGAAGAATAAATCGTCCGTTGTCGCTGTTTTCACTAAGGGTTGTTTTCTTCCCAGTTATATATATATATATATATAATAAACGAACATATGCAGATGAATGAACCGTAATTAATCCAATGAATCAAAGAATTAAAGTTTTCAGGAACCCGCAGAAAGCCGAAAAAAGGGCGGAGCCAGGATTTGAACTCTGGGCCTCCCAATGTCCGGTCGGGTGTTGGGAGGCCCAGAGTTCAAATCCTGGCTCCGCCCTTTTTCGGCTTTCTGCGGGTTCCTGAAACTTTAATTCTTTGATTCATTGGATTAATTACGGTTCATTCATCTGCATATGTTCGTTTATTTCCTCTTCGGAGACCACGTACGATGACGTGAAGTGCCGTGTTGTATATATATATATATATATATATATATATATATATATATATATATATATATATATATATATATATATATATATATATATATATATATAACTTGCAAAAGTTAGTGTTTTATTTTAAACTGGAAATAATTAGAGTGAGTTCGTATCACCTGTGGTATATTAGAAGCATCTTTATTTCAGATACGCTGGAGAAAAACTCCTGTGATGGAAACCATTCTAATTTTCCATGAAAAAAATTGATTTGAGCTAAATTCCCTATTACATTTTTCAACACCGGGGCAGAAATTATTTGTTTACTGGGGTCAATTTGGCAAACCCTGTTCTTTGCTTAAATTGGGATATCTGAGTATCGCATTTCGAAGTAGCATCGACACTTTTGTAATTAATAAAAAAAAAACATGTTACGAAATAATCTTATCGGGTACCTCTTTTTTAGGCTGCGTAAATACGTAACAGTATTAAAATAATCAGAAGCACATTATTTCAATAAGTACAGAAACGTTTTTGGAGTAACTTCTTTAATTTTCAGTTATAATTCATTTATTGAGAAAAATAAAGTCAATAGAAATGATACAAAAACATTTCTCTAGGTTCCCCCACCCACTGCTCCCTTTGTACGATCCCTGATACATTTTAATCACACAACTACATACTTATATTGCATGTGCAGGACTCATGCTCGTTCTCAAGAAATTTTACTATATCCTGTTGGAACTGAAGAGAAAATGTTACCTCGTAGAAATAAGTCTTATAGACCAACGCTCTGCTTTACGAACAAGTCGGCGTTTGCCCACACCATGTGTGGGCTTTTCGCGTGCGCAGAAACCAAATTTGCGTAAAGAGAAGCGTCTGCGCATGCCCAGTACCGACAGCAGCGCCACCGCTGCGGCGGCACCTAAGAGATGTGTGTTGGACTCTATACCCAGGATTCCGTGTTTTCCGAATTCATTTGTCGTCAAATCTCGGAGGGTGTTTTTCGGAGTTCATTGTTTGCCCGGAGTTTATCGGAGTTCATTTTTGTTTCATTCTCAATTCTCCGAAATTCGAAGTTTAATTTTGCAGTGTTTTCTATAATTAATATATATATATATATATATATATATATATATATATATATATATATATATATATATATATATATGCAGGGTGACGGTAGAAAACGAACCAGGAGGATTTTATTCGACGTTTCGACCTGAGACAGGTCTTCGTCAGGAATAGGGTTACAAGAAAAATGTGGTTCTATTTATACAGTTTTTAGAGGGGAGAGAGTTCGCATACAAAGAAAGTGCGTAGGGAGAACAGATAAGGGTACACCACCCAAGATCTCACACAAAAGGAGGGATGAACTCTAAGTCGAAAAAAACCGCACACAAAAATCGCAAAAAAAAAAAGGGCGAGGACAAGAGTAGGTGACTAACCAAATAACACACTTCGCAAAAAAAAAAAAAAGACTGGGCACAGAGAACACAAAGTAAGGGACGAAATCTAAGGCGGGGGAAGCCGCACACGGAGGTCGCCGAATACATAGATGACACATCAAAAGTGGTAGGAAATACAGGATGTACGGGAATTAACTAAACAACACAACAAAGGAACGAAAACGCACTGTCCAGTTCTAGCTCCAAACTCAGTACCACAAAATTCTAGGTCCAAATGGTTTATTATTTATGGTCGTTATCATACTATTTATTCGATAGCGCCTCAATCGATGCAAGTGTTCCTGGGCTTCTATTTATTCCTTCCTTTATTGTGTTAAATCGGTATATAAGATATGACTCGCGTTGTTCGCGTTCCCGATTTGATTTGAATCCAGACTCTAAAAGTGTAACAGATAATTTATCGAATGTGTGGTTCTTGAGGGTGAGATGTTTTGAAATTGGCAGGCTCGGCAGGTATTTTGCGTGTGATCTGTGATTGTTAAAACGTAGCCTAAACGCTGTCTCGGTCTGTCCTATATATTGTTTTTTGCACACCTCACACTGTATCAGATAGATTACATTTGAAGAGTCACATGTAAGCTGCCCTCGGATTTTTATTGAGAACTGGGAATGCGTGCTATTGGCCGTGTTAGTTTCTCGCATATGTTTACAGACCAAGCATCCTGCTTTCATGCACGGTCGGCATCCGTTATTTGGTTGGGACGAATTCAGTCGGGAGTTAACTAGGCTGTCTCTAAGGTTGCGTGAACGTCTGTAAATTACCCCGGGAGCTGATGGGAATGCACGTTTGAGGCGTTCGCTTTGTTCTAAAATGTTGTAATGTCGCCTTAAAATATTATTTACGTTGGGGAAATTCATACTATAGGTTAGACATAAATTCGTGCGCTGCGCGTTGCACTGAGGAGGGCGGTCCTCCAGGAGGTCAGGGTATAATCTCTGGGTGTGAAAGCGCGAGCTAAATAAATTAAAAGAAACGCAATTGTATCAATTACTCTTTCTTCAGGTGGATTCGGTGGTGGCGCCACTGCAATTGGCAATGCTAATTTGTCCCACGACAAGACTTGCACACGAGTGTCCCTTTTATAAACGTCGATGCCTTAAAATCAATAAATTCCTGAAGTCTCTGGGAAGCTTGTAGTGTCTACATCTCATCCTATTCCAACGACCGCGTGAGAAGTGGAGTGTTAATCGATGTAATAGACCGACACGCGGAGCGACTCTGTTTACCAACACGCCGCAAGGCCGCGCATGCGCGGTAGCTATGTGGGCAAGAGCAGCCCGGCTCTCCGTGTTTTCGCCATTGCGTTCTATGGCGTGCGCTCGTTGTTGTCGTTGTAGGGACGCTTGTATCTTTATTTGTGCGTCGTATTTCCTGAGAACGTATGTCGTATCCTATGCCCGACTATTTGAGCTCGCTGCCCGAGCCTGAACGGCAGCGGTATCGAAACAAACTGTGCGGTGACGGCGTTGCCTTCGACGATCCGTATGCCGTAAACAAGGCCTGCTGGACTTCCGACGTAAAGTTGCTGCCACCGAAGTCGACGGCTCATGTCGTCGTTTATTTAGTTTTTTCGCCAAGCCAGTTCACGGCCGACACGGTGCAGGCGTACAAGTCTCTCGAGGCCTACGATTACTTCGAGTCGGTTTCCGCACTGCCGGCGGGATCAGCAGTCTGTGGGTCTGCGGAAGTGTGTGTATTCATTAATTGATTAAATACACACAGCGTCTTCAAGTCAAGGTATGATATTTTTCCTACCCTCATGACCACAAGGCATGACAAGCAGTAACGCTTTGTCCTTTCTGCAGTCTTGGCGGTAACACGTTACAAGTAACGGCGTTGCCGGTAACGCGTTACTTTTTTCAATAACGTAGTAACCTACTCGTTACGTTTTCGACACAGTAACGGGTAACGTACTTACGTTACTACTTCAAGTAACGTAGTTACGTTACTCGTTACTCCTTCCCAAGTCTTAAAGAAATTACACTTCAATTTTTTCCGTGTTTTAGGCGTCAAGCCATGTTTTTCTTGGCGTTTTTTCTCGTGAGTATTTAGGTGAAACCGTAAAACGAGATAAAGTAATTATGTTCAGTTTCTGCACGAACATAATGTTTCTTGATATATGACATGTATCGTCAAAACCGTAAAATGTGCTAAATCTTAATTTAAAAAAGTAACGCAGAAGTAACGTGCGTTACTTTTTATCGGTAGCGGTAACGGGTTCCTTTTATTTTTAGGCAACGTAGCTCGGTAACGCGTTACTTTTATTTGCAAGTAACGAGTAACGTACTTCGTTACTTTTTCTCCGGTAACGCCTACAACACTGCCGTTCTGTCGCCGATCCTCTTCTGCTGGGTAGCACGGGCGTAGCGAGCCTCCGACGAGCGCTTGGCCGATGCTTTGTGCGCGAACACACATGGGAACAAAATCCCGGTGGTCTTGATCAGGCAACGCTTTCCCTGCACATAAGCAAGCCTCGGGACGGAGATTGAAATGGAAGCCGCACTTGCCTTCAAGAAAGTGTTTGCCGCACAAACGGTCGTTCGCGCGAGGCGACGATTCTTTTCGATCCACGGATATTATCCACCTTTTATGCCTTTCAGAGTCTGCCGGGAACTTGTGGAAACTCACTCCGCTACTTTTCTTGTACATTTCGGTGCAATTAACAGCAACACAGCTTCGCGGCATGCTGAAATGCTATGACGCCCATGCGAAACGTGCGCCCTTTTGCCCACACCCTGCCACACCCCCCGGCTCCGGCGCGATCGCAGCGCCGCCGCAGCTCCGTGACGTCAAGCCCGCGTGTCGGTGTATACAGGAGCTTCAACTGCCCCCCCCCCCTCCCCCCCCCCCCCCCCTTTTCTTCCTCATTTCAAGCAATCCCTATGGTTCGCAGCTTTCGCTGTTACAAAAACACAACCTCACCTTCCTCCTAAAAAGCACAAGCAGTATGGCGTAAACTGGAAACCGAAACAGTGGCTTTCTTTACTCGAAAGTAGAATGACATGTTGTCCGGAATGAGACTTTTACAAGATAAGCCGAAACATCCTCTTGTCAATGATCAGAGATTTTAAAGATAAGTGTGGTGGCATTTTTTCAGGAGAATTTACACTATGCGTTGATCAAACTTAATTGTAAAATACAATATTATTTTGTTTCTCCCCCTTTTTTTGCGGGGAAAAAAAAAGGGGGGAGGTGTTTCCCGGAAAAATCAGAATTGACACAAATTTTACCTGCGAGTGTTTTTCGGAGTTCTTCGGATTATATACTTCGTCTCACCTTAGCATGGACTATTGTTAGCCGCGCGTGCCAAAAGCCCGAGCTAGTTGCTTTGGATGAAGCCTCGGTGGCTGCACGAGCGCTCGTGCGGCGAGTGCTCCATTCAAGGCAGTCGAAGCTATCCGCTCGCGCTTGCACAGCCTTTGCAGTTGGTCCGTGTTAAAGTGAGATGAAGTAGAGGTGGTATTCACTGGCGGCCATAGTTGAGCTCGCTGCTGCTGAGCACGTGCGTGACGGCAAGCTTCTACAACGATTACAACACGCGCATCGCACACCATCAATGTTGTCTTCTTTGGTAGACCATAAATGAGAACTCATTCCGAGCATGCGCTGTGAGCAGTCACCTCAAGTATGGCGTCCAGTGAATACCACCTAGCGGCGAAGACGAAGTGAAGAAACAAACACGACAGGACGGTGTTCTAGAAGGGGTGGTGC
>JAZHYW010050695.1:0-56663 GCA_037355805.1 Ixodes ricinus | reverse complement strand
CGTGCAAGGTCGGATATATCCTGGAGCAGCCGGTCTTTTTCTTCATACTGCTACCTCCGTCCCGGTCCTAATGAAATGGATGATTTTAAAATATTGATTTCTTCTGTGTTACTCAGCATTGTCACTTTCACTGTACCAGGGTTGAATCGCTAAGAATAATCCACACTGAAAAAAAAATATATGTGAAGCTCAACCACAGTAATAGCTGATTCCATCAGCTATTCACCCCGACAATAGATTGAACAGAAGGTGTTTGGGTTTCATTTTGGGTGTAATAAAATTTTTGAAAATAAACGTGGTAAAATATCCACCAGCTCGCCTGTACTTTAACCGTTTTTTCATTAATGTACTAGCATCTGTATTCGAGCAAACACCACGTTTTGTTGAAGGAACGCGGTGCATAGAAGATCTTGAGTTTATCCGCAAGATTTCTTATGCGATTAATTGAATGATGCTTATACTCAAAATCTCTTTAAAAAGCATAATTGTACGATGTGTGCACCCTCCTACTCCTTTTCTTTTTGAGATAAGCTTACACGCTTCTTGATTCCAATTCATATTTTAGTTGCATCTGGTTGCATTTGAGTCGGCTGAAATTGGACCAAAAGTTCCAGCCCTGCAGAGTTGGGTCGCTCACAGGGTAACTAGGAAAGCTGACACCCTTCTCTTAAATACTGAACAAATATAAGCGGACTTCCCATGCTTGCCTGCATGTAGGGAAGCCTGGGTGATATCAGGCGAAAACATTTGCTGCGAGGTTAGGCAGCTCTCTCGATTCGATCTTTTGCACATGTGCTCTTCCTTACGAGCTGGGTTGCCCCAAAATCATGCCGCACTTTTCCAGCTGAGGCGTGCGGGGTCTTTATGTACTCCTGCAAGTATTTGCAGAGCAAGGCTTTTCTTACGCGCACGGGCGGCCCGCGCCCCACGCGCGCTATACGTGTTATCCAGCATCCACGCCGACACACACGCACAGGCCCCGCACGCACTAACGCACGCGCACACACACGCGCAAGCGCATGAGGCACCTAACTTGCGTTGCGCGGAAAGAAGGCAAAAATGCAACGCCCCACTTTCGCAAATTGGCTGTGTCACTGTTGGCGGAAAGAGGCCCAACGGCTGAGTCCACACGGTCCCGGATTGCCCGGGAATTGTGAAAGACCTGTGTTAGGACCGCTAGAAGGTGGTGGCCACACGAGTCCAGCTGTTCGGGCGGCGCAAAGGGTTCCACAGCTCAGAACCTCGTGGAGAAGGCAGAGGTCTTCGTCGGCTGGCTGAACCGCCAGCCTGGGGTTGCCGGCATGGTCCGTCGTTTCGCGGGGCATCGGACGCGAAAGCCATCTTGTCGGGAAGCCGGAAGAGCGGACTGCTGCTACCCCGCACTGCGCCGTCAGGAGAGCGGAACGCGCGCTCCCTGCGGTAACTACGCTCCAACTCAGAGCAAGCCGCGCATGCGCAGTGAGCGACTCCGCTCTCCGCAGAGCGGACCAGTGCACTGAAAAACAGTCTACTATAACTCTCTAGTTCCGGTGAAGCTATGGCCAGCAATGCAGACCGCAAAACGTCCAGGCCTACCCGGCTGCAGGAATCTTGCGCCATCACGACAATGCCAGGCCTCGCGCAACTCGAGTTAACCCGGGGACAATTGATAAGCTGGGTGGCAACTTCTTCAGCATTCATACCGCCAGCCCAAGACCTCGCCCCAAGCTGGCAGCTGTAACTTGTTTGGTAGCGCTGAAAACTCTCCTTGGCGGCAAACGTTTCGCGACGCATGTACAGGCGCAGTGAGCAGGGTACGCACGTGGCTGAGAAACCGCCCAAAAATTTCCACGCGGGAGGTTTTGGGGCACTGAGTCAAAAGATGGGATAAGCGTGTGAATGTCAAGGAGTATATATCAAAAAATAAAACACGCTTTTTATTTGGGATCCCGCACTGTTATGTTTACAATAGCCGATTTGTGACTTACTGGCTATCCTCGTATATCTTGTATGTGTGTGGACTTCTGTGGCACTTTTGATGGTACGCTGGCCAAAATAAGTGGTTTTGCATACATCTTTGTCTTCCTTGTGCGGGCAGCATCTGGATAGTCCCCATGGTTACAAAGGAGAAAGATGACACTGCGTATTTTTAATACATAATAGGTTGTTGCCATCAATTTAATCTTGTTTTCCTCACCCTCTACAAAGCTTACTCGAGGAAAAAGCTACCAGGCAAAGGTTACACAGAAAAATATTTTAATAAACAATAATTAATCACAGTACTTCGCAACTTGTACTCAATTCAATGAGGGTCATTTGTTACACTGCATGGCAATTATAGGATTTGTTAGGCATCGCGCGAAGACTGCCATGTCTGCGCGGTTCTTTCTGAGCATTCATTTTTTTTACAACGTGCCATCTTACCGCCAGAATGCTAATGTGTTTCAGCACGGGTCGTGTAGCGCTCTGGAACACTGACAGACTGATCTGCTCCACGGGCTGCCGACAGCTCTGCCCGCCGAGTGAGTTCAGTGGGAGCATCCATAAGTGGCAGCTGCTTTTGCCATGCTATGTCACTTGTTCTAAAGCGCGTGCGCTTAACGGTATCTGCATAATGTCACGAATGACAAGTGATGAGGCGACGAATAACTGAATAAACTAAACGTTTAATGGGGCGAACTTGTGCCCAAAAATAAAAAAGGAAACAGAAGATAACAGCAGAGCGTCGCGGGCGTCGAAGTCGGCGTAAGCAGCAGAGATCGAACGCTGGGGCGAAACTGACTTTGGCTCGCCACGCGAAGCCCCTTATGTACACGCGTGGGCTTCTGGAATAATCGGCGTAGAAGGTTCGACGCGTAGAACATTCGGGCCTAGAATAAACAACAATGTTCTCGAATTCACCAGAACATTAAACTGAAAGTATAAACAAAATACGCGGAGCTCCCAGGAATCGAACCCTGGGCTCTTCGCACGAAAGTCAAGCGCGGTAACCACTCGGCCACGCACGCTTTTTTTTTTCTTTATTGCCTACTTTGACATAAGCAACACACATACACATACACAAAAAGTTAAAACGCGTCAGCCAAGCGTAGCTGCCGCGATTACATTTAAAAGCGTTTCAACGAGACCAAATCATCAAGTATCCGTAACCATTCAGGCGGTTCAGGCAACGCGCGGAATACCTCGCGGATATAGGACACGTTTTCAATGAAATAATCTCTGGCAGGGCGCACATTTACGTCAGCGTTATGTACACCCGTCCTAGTCCTCCACAGGCTGTGGAGGCCGAGGAGCATAAACATATCGTACGGGATGCCACCTTCGTTCTCCAGCGGCAAGAAACGAATCCCATACGCAGTTAGAGGCATGTCTTTCTTCAAAGTGCGCTGGAGAACGTCCCACAGGAACACAGCGTCCCAACAGTCGATGAACACATGCTCTATAGACTCGGGAACCTTACAAAGAAAACAATTTACAGACCACGGCACAAAAATACCTTTCGCTTCAAGCCACGGTTTGACCGGGAGCGTGCCGCAGTGTAGTTTAAAGAAAAAAGTTTTTGTCGATGGTTTGACCGGCATACTCTTTACCCTTTTAAGTACATCCTGCCCTCGGCCCCACCCGTACAATGACCTGTAAAGAGGGATGGGCAACAAAATGTCTGCTAGATCTTTGTACAGTCGTTTTCGAGGAACGGAACTCAGATACTCCATAGAAAAGCGTACCGATAGAAAACGGACAGAAAGTACGACTTCACGGAGGAAACCTTGAATACTGGCGCAGTAGCCGTCACCGGTCGACACTACGTACTCGGGTAGCGCATTTCGCAGTCGCACCTGCATGACTGCGCGCAGAAAGGAGTCTTGCTGGTCACGGAAAAACACAAAACGAGACACTATTTGTCGCATAAACAGATGCGACAATCCCAGACCTCCATTGCGAACAGATCGGAACAAGTTCGTGCGAGCAGAACGCTCCCAGCACGAACTCCAAATAAAAACGGCGAATACTCTGTGCAGCCTCTGCACGTTAAGGCGCGACATTGACAGCACTTGCAACATATACCAAATTTTCGCGATCAAAAATAAATTACAAACTGTGGCGCGCGCGAACATAGACAAGTCTCTTCCCTTCCAACCCTCCGCTTTGGCCTTCACTCTTTTCGTTTCTTCACTCCACAGCTGAGTGCAGTCCCGGTAGTGCTCGAGCGGCACACCAAGATACTTTGAGGGCAAGGCTGCCCACTGAACGTTTAAAAAAACCTCCGGCTTGGAGTCCCAGTTTCCGTGCCAGAAACCGGCGCATTTCCCCCAGTTAATAACACTCCCCGTATTCTTGCAAAACAAAGAAGCAACACGAACCGCCTCACGCACGCTGTCCTGGTCGACGCAGAAGACCGCAACGTCGTCCGCGTAGGACAGAACTTTTACCTCGCAAGACTCCAGCCTAAACCCACGAATGTTTACATTGTGAATCAGTTTTAAACAAAAAGGTTCTAAATATATTGCAAATAGCAAGGGGGACAGTGGACAGCCTTGCCTTACAGACGAAAAGACAGGTACACTTTCGCTAGCTTTCTTATTTACAATAATGGACGTTGTACAATTCGCATACGCCATTTTTAAACCGTCTAATATTGCAGACCCGACATTCGCGTGCTCCAAAATACGAAAAAGAACCTTGTGCGACACCCGGTCGAACGCCTTCTCCAGGTCTAACTGCAACATAGCCACACGGCAATCGAGATCATCGCAACATTCCAGAATGCTTCTTGCTACATGAATATTCGTAAAAATAGTACGCCCTTTAATACCACATGTCTGATGCGGTCCCACAAGACTAGTTATAACATTCTGTAAACGCCTGGCGAGAACTTTCATAAAAATTTTATAGTCAACATTTGTTAAACTTATTGGCCTGTAGGAGTCGACTGACAAAAGCCTTACGGGGTCGTCAACCTTTGGGATGAGGACAGTGTGTGTCCTCAAAAAGGAGGGCGGCAAAACACGCTTAGAATACGCCTCCGTCATCACCTGATACAAGGCGTCAGCTGCCTCCCTTTTAAACACCTTATAAAATTCCGCGCCGAGGCCGTCCGGGCCGGGCGTTTTGCCCGAAGTTAGTTCATCAATGGCCGTCTCAATCTCGCAAACTGTAATCGGCGCTTCTAATTTTTCGCGAACGTCATCTTGTAATTTCGGCATCAAGGGCAAAAAATTATCATTAAAGCTGTCGTCAGCAATAGCCTTACGCGCAAAAAGACCCCGGAAATGCTCAACGAATGCTCTCTCAATCATATCTTTATCGCGAGTTATCGCGTTATTATATCGTATTTCTTTAATCTCGTTTCGCTGTGCCTGCCGTTTTTCGTCACTAAGCGCCCGTTTCGTCGGCTTTTCGCTTAACCACAACCTTTCAGATCGTGCCCGCACAACAGCCCCGCGGTACCTTTCGCAGTCGATGACCTCCAGTTGATTTTTGATACTTCTTATTTCATCGACAAACTCGCCTGGATTCGCGCTTTCTTCGATCAAAAGGATGTTCAGCTGGCGCCGCAGCTCCATCTCTTTCTGCTTCTTCTGTTTACTGAGTATTGTACTCCTTTCGATAGCAGACATTTTAACTCCCTCCTTAAAAAATTCCCACCTCACCCCCCACACTGTCTGTTTATCCTCGTACAGTTCCTTGAATAGAGCATCTACTTTTGATTTAAAAAGTTCATCCTTTAGGAGGACACAGTTTAACTTCCATAATGACCAGTTCCACTGAGGCGCTTTGACTTTCCTCCCAAGAGTAAACATGACTAGAGCGTGGTCACTGAAGGACACAGGCTGAACCAGGTAATCGGAGCACAGAGGAACTAAATCCAGAGATATGTATGCTCTGTCGAGTCGGGCGTGGCTCTGGCCTTGAAAATGGGTAAAAGGTACGCTGCTTTTGGAGGAAACAGATGCTACGTCCTCTAATAAATTTTCCGCGACAATATCGTTTAATAAAATAGCGCTGTGGTCACGAACACCGGCCTGATTCGAGCGATCCTCAGGCGCGCAAACACAATTAAAATCGCCAAGCAAAATAACATACCTCTCACAGTTAATATACTCGTTAATTGTTTCGAAAAAAGCTTTACGCTCGCGCTCGCGAGTCGGTGCGTAAACACAAATGACACGCCATTCGACGTTAGAAAATGAAAAATCGCAGACAACAAAGCGGCCGGAAGCACACGCAAACATAGCCGTCTCAATCACACCTAGTGACCGGCGAATAAACAAACAACAGCCACCCGAGGTTCCATCGGCGTGCGCCACACATACATTAAAAGAGTTCGAAAGGGTTGCACCATGCGGTCCGTCCGCTCTTGGCTCTCGACCTTTGTCTCCTGAACAGCGATGATATCAAGCTCGTTCTCCGCAAACAGTCGGCTCAGCTGGTATTGCCGGCGCCGGGCTGCGAGCCCGCGGACATTAATCGTTGCCGCTCTTAGTGGCGCCCCTAATATCACCGCCATTCAGGAGGAGGAGTGACGGACCGCACGGAGCTTACCTCGGCTGGAAAAGGCTGTCTGACACGTCTCGACGATGGTCTGTCGACTGTACGATAGCGTTGCAGACACCGACGCCCCGTTCGACCTCCGGCGCACACGCTCATGGGGGAGGCTTAGCCCCTTTGTGTCGTCAGCCGGGATGTTGGGCTTGACTGCGCGACGCCTCCAGATGGGCGTCGCTTTAGGGGGCGGCTCCTCTTGCTTCACCGCCGCAGGGTCTGTGGCGTCGTCCTCCCGCGTCCTTTTCGCGGCCGCACCGCCCGCAGAGGCGTCCGGGTCGGCCATGGTGACATCGGCGGCTGGATCCTCGTTGACGACGTTGGGGGCGACTAGTGCCTTACTGGGCGGTGCAGACGTCTCCACCGCAGGACCATCCCGCTGCCCCGCCTGCCCTGCCTCGATCGTATATGGTGTTGTGCCGCTGGTGTTCGGGGCTGCACCGCTTGCGGGTGCAGGGGTTCGTTCGCCACAGGAATCTCCTTGCCAGTTGAACCCGCATTGGTCTCCTCGGCTTCGGCCTCGTCCATGAGGAGCTCAGATTTCTCCAAGCCACCCTCAGGCGCAGCGGCCGCCGCGTAAGACCGGACGCACTGGGAGCCCTCGTGGCCGAAGCGACGGCAGACGTTGCACCTCGGAACGCGGCACTCCTTGCGGATGTGCCCCGTCCGCTGGCAGCGAAGGCAGAGCGGGGCCCTGCCAGGCACGACGATGAGGGCCAACTCACCGCTCACCAGCAGCTGGTGCGGGATGTCGTCGAGCGTGACGCCCGCCTTGAGCCGGAGCACCGCCGTGCGTGTCATGGTGCCCACGGTCTGGCAGCCGTCGACACGCCACTTTTCCCTGGCCACCTCGAGGACCTTGCCGTACGGCGCCAGGGCCGCTCTCACGTCGTCGTCAGTGACGTTGAAAAGGAGCCAATGGAGCTTCACTCGAACGTCCTGGTGGCACGGGTCGACGACGAGGCATCGGCGGCCCTTGACGGTCAGCTCCGGCGTGGCGAGCATCTTCGTTTTGCCCTCGGTGGTCTTGAACGTCGCCGCCCACCATGGTTCATGCGGTAAGCCCCGAGGGCGGCGACCTCGGGGAGCAAACCGAGAGGAGCCAACGCGTCGCGGAAGTCGTCGACGCGGTACGGCCGCCCCTTCATGTCAGCGTGAAAAAAAACGGTGTTTAGAACAACGGGTCCTGAAGGCAGAGCAGGCAGAATGACTTGATAATCTCCGTTATCGCTAGCCCTGATACCGCGGCCGGCGTGGGCCGCTGACACCGCTCCTTCGGAGCTAGACATCGCACGTCCGTACGCTTCGGCGGCCGGAAGTGGAATCACTCGGCCACGCACGCGCGCTTGTTTCTCGCCGGGACGCGCGTGAGCCTGCGGGGAGTACGAGGAGTGAAACTCACGTGACTTCCAGTGAACCGCACTTTTAGTGACGTCGGTCAATGCCTTCCCTTTCTGACCGCCCCGACACCTTGCGGTACACTGTTACGTCACAGTGCACGGCGGGAACTTTGAATTGGGCCTGCGTTTCTGTTTTTGTATAAAAAAACTGCGCAACTCTATAGTGAAATATTTTTTTGCGATGTCCTGATATGCCATTTCAACGCCTAGCGCAAGAGAAAAAAAAATTTTTTGGCGTGTCAGAGGCCTTTTAAAAAGGCATCGTCTCGATGCCACGTGAAGGCAACAGAACAGAGCAAAAGACAAACAAAAGAATGAGAAAGTACTGCAGAGGTTGGCAAAACACAATCCTATCAAGCGTTGCACGAGATCACAGTTCGGCAGTCTCATCGCGCGTAGTGCGGCTTGAGGCGCACGACGTGAATCGGACTTCCGGTCGTGGAGGGCGGCGTGATGACGTCCGTGTTCCGTCAGGGCATCTGCCTCGTGGTTCAGATCCACAGGTCGGCGAAGCACTACGTAGGGTCCGAAGCTGGCGCTTCGGGAGTTTCTCGCTTAGAGCGCGCGTCGCCGTGTTGGGGTCCCAGGCCACTACGGTCTCCGGAAGCTTGAAGCGAACGTCGATCCGGCGAAGGTTGTACCGGGCAGCGTCGACACGTTGTTGGTCTTGAATTCGGAGTCGGGCGAGCTGGAGCGGACTTCTTCGGCTCGTTGAGCAACCACCTGGGCGTCGGGTATCCCATCGTCAAGCTGGCTCGTGGGTGTATTCCGTCAGCATGGTCGACGCACCTGCCATGCACCTGCTGAAAACAGTGTGCCTCCTGTTGTCTCCTGCACCGCCGTGTTGCAAAATGTGACGTAGGGTAGCCCCACCATTGCAACGTCGTCCCAGGATTAAAACTCGCACTCACGAGAATGCCGCCTGGTGGTCTCGTACCTGCTGTGGCCCCGACTTTGCCTGTCGCAAATAGCAAGTTGCCGGTGATCGCTGCTCACCTTTTTGGATCGTCAAAACAGTTCGCTGCACGCACTTCTTGAGGGTTGCAACGTCGTCCCGGTTAAAACTCGCACTCACGAGAATGCCACCCGAGTGGTCTCGTACCTGCTAGCGGCCCCGACTTTTGCCTGTCGCAAATAGCAAGTTGCCGGTGATCGCTGCTCACCTTTTTGGATCGTCAAAACAGTTCGCTGCACGCACTTCTTGCAGGATTGCAACGTCGTCTCGAGCTAAAACACACACTCACGGGAATGTCACTGCATTGGCGGCCACCATTACAAACTCAGTCCACCTGCTCGTCTTCGCTTCCTTGTCTTTAGCCGTTCCCCTTCCGTCGGCTTACCAGTGAAGTTCGGTGTCCGGAAAACGAGAGCGGCTTCCGGTAGGATTCCAGCGACGGGTAATCGAAAGTGGTTCGGGCAAAACTTTCACCGAAAGTGTCTTCCGGTAATATTTCCACCACAGACTGGTAAACGACGCTGGTTGCTGGGTGAAAATGAGTGGAAATTAACCCGTTTCACTGAATGTCACGGGAAGGTTTTGCCGGATTTTAACCAAAAGTGGCTCCGGTAATACGTACACCGGAATCTGGTAACTGAAAGTGGCGGCCGGTGTTATTGTTACCAAAAAACTGGTAAACTACGCTGGTTTCTGGTGAAAGTGAGTGGAAATTAACCCGTTTCCACCGAATGTCACTGGAAGTTTTTACCGGATTTTTCAATAGGGTGACCATCATTGCCATCACCTTATAATCTCGCGAACGTCTGTTTACGTGCAAACGCAGCGTCTAATATAAACAGGAAGTCGATGAAGCTTCGCCTTTATGAGTGGAACGCGATAGCCAAACGTATAAACCCTAGTTCGTTCCCAAGCCGTGCAAACGTGTCCTCGTAGGCCGTTTTTTTTTTTTTCTTTTCGAGAGGCTACGGAAAAATATTGTCTGGTGGAAATACCAGCATCTTCTGACAAGACTTCTGATGATAAGGTAATCCTCCCACGGATAACCTTATAGACTCTAAATCGCCTCTCATGGCACTAAGAAGACACAGAGTCACTGACATATGCTATGGCCGGCTTTAGATCACATGTTAGCACACAACACGCCATGCTTCGTTTTTTTCTCAAATATATGTACCAATTCTCCAGCTCCACACAATTACGCACAATAGCAATCGTTTAAATACACAACAATTTCGACGTCGTAGCACATCAGATCATACTAAAAACCTCTTGGAGACAACACACGGCTACAAAATGTACAATTACATTGAAGCTTTTCTAACAGACCGAACAGTCGAAATTCAAGTCGACGACTTCATATCCCCCAACCATACCCTAACCACCGGAGTTACTCAGGGGGCTATACTCTCCCCTGAGCTTTTCACTTTAGCATTAAAGGACCACCCATGTAAACTTCACGCAATTCCTTATCTTCAACACATCTACGCCGACGAAATCACCAGCTGGTGTCGCACAGGGGGCCCAGAAAGACCAAGAAGCAACAGTGCATTATGGACTAGACACAATCCACACCCAGATCACCCAACTTTGCCTCAGATGCTCTCCCACAAAGATATAATACATTGTCGTCTTTAATGATACGGGAGGCAGGGCAGAAGGCTACAGAACTCGCATTCAGTAACACATGGAACACACCCCTAAGCCTCGCCGCCGTACCACTCGGGTGCTAGGCTTCCCCTCCAACAGGGTTGCAAGGCGGACGAGTGGAGAGCACTTATCGCAAAACAAATACATCAAATACATCATAATAAAATTAGCTGTTGTGCTAGTTGTCTACGCATAATAAATTTTGGAAATCGCAAAGGATAAAAACAAAACGTAGAACAAGACTGGACCAGCGCTTACTATCAACTGACGGTTTAACGCATTACTAATTAAAGACAAGGAGGAAGTGAGGGATGAGTTAATAAAAAAGTAATATTATTTTAAAATAAAATGTGAAAGACGAAGCTTTTTGGAAATTTCATAAATTAATTAGAACTGGACTGTTTCATGGAGCGTTTAAAATATCTTCACAAAATTTTCTTCATGAAAATAAGTTGAGGTAGTTTATTTCATTATCTGACATCCCTATCGACGGTCCACTAATGCATGTATCGCCGTTAGCCTTGATAATGTGGGCCTCACAAATATCTCTGATTTTCCGGTTATGATACCGTTTGAGGGCATTTAGTTTGAATAAACATTGGGAAGAATTTGCAGTCTCTCACGTCTATAGCTAGCTGTCCAGTAGGTTTTGACCAGGGTTGTAAAAGTTACTTCAGAAATGTAACTAAGATACAGTTACAGTTACTCATATGAAAAGGTACCTAAGTTCGTACCTAGGTACTCTCTTAAAATGTACCTAGGTACAGGTGCAGTTACTTGAAAGATACTTTATCTAGTTTTCCCGAATTTTGTCAAAATTACAATACGCACTTCATACAGATGCTCTCCGGACGCCCCTCTTCCCCGCATTGCCGCGACTTCTCTTCTAACACGCACACACGATGTTGGAATGTGCACACACGAGACCACTTATATCTGCCACTTACCAACAACTGCCCGCCCACCTGCGCCCTATCTCCTGGGAGAGCTGGCTGGAACCGCCGAAAGAACACCAACCCGACATACTGCCACTCCTGATCCGGCACGTTTACAACGTGCTCGGGTAATGGTGGTAGATATGCTCCTCGAGCTCCGAACGAGGTGTTTATTTTACAAAAAACATTTTCTATTTCTTTCTCTGTCGCCCGCTACAAGTCGGAGTGCTATTATTTTGATCCGAACGCTTGTTTTAATGCGTGAACGCGATTCCGAAACCAAACGACCTCGCCGTAAATTGTCGCAGCTTTCGCCGTGACCGTATTGTGCGTTATCATTGGACTGCAGAGTTATTTCCCTTTGTATTATATCTGTAGTTTCATTGCACAAATTTAGATCATCGTGGGCGAGCGCGGTAAACAATTACTGAAATGCGACTTAAAAATATTTGATTTTGCTCGAATGGGGTGGGGCTTAAAACTTGACGGCTACAGACGTATATGACACGCTTGTGCGTCTCCGCTTTTAACGGGTCCTTGATCAAGGTCATTAAAAGGAATAGCTAGCAGTCCTGATTAACATTTACGTAATTATTTTTTATTGTAACTTCCCTAGCAGATTCATAATATTCAGATAATAGAAATGGCTGTATAGATAAAATATATAATACTCATAGCAGAACACCCTCAGCATACTAAGACGCATTAACGTTTTCGCCCGTTAGGAGCGCAGCGAGATCTTCAGACGCCAAGCACAGAACGGTAGCGACGCGATTTTACTCGAAATCACTCATGCACGTATAGTCCCACAGGAGTGCGACCGCAAAACTTTCGGATCCCGAAAGCAACAACAAGTTTCACTGTCAACGACGCTGTGTGTACGCGTATTCTTTCGGCGCTCAAGCGTGACGTCTGCTTAACTTCACGCCGCTGTCGTCTGCTAGAACGCACCGTCGCTTCGCTTTCTTGTCAAACTCTTTCTTTTTTCCTGCTCTGTTTGGGTAGCCTGATTTTCGCCCGTTCTTTTTTTTCTTTTTCCTGTTATTTCGCTTTCTCCTGCTTATTGCCTTCGCTCCAAGGTACTTCCTCGCATTTTCTTGTTTGGTTTTGTTTTTCTTTTTTTGAAACGCGGAGTTCGTTAGCAGATGGCGTGACAGCTTTAAAACTGCCCGCTTGTCGTCTGACAGCACAGAGTCCATTTTGGCCGTCGGATTAGAGAGCAGCTCCTCGCAAGAAGATCGGATGCGACTTTCCAGGCTTCTGTGACTATTGCTGTCCAACGTGCTTCCCTGTGAGTTATAGCTTTACTTCGCCATACCCTGCCAAGATTCTTTCAAAGAGAAAAAAAAAGGTTTTCTGCTGCTGCTATATGTGCAGGGTGCGGCCTATGAGCTGACCCGCTGGTGTTCTGGTCGGAGAGGAGCATAAAGACCTGGGTACGAGAAGCCTTTCGCGCCGAGGTGCCAAACTGCGCAGTCACGGTTCCTGTCATCAAAGCTCTTCATAGTTCGTTAAATACAGTCAACATTCAAGACTTTATATTTGGTGCAGTAAAGTCGCTTAGACTGGAGTAACCGAAACATTAATTTAAACTGTGATAATCAAAATTTGTCACGTTGTTCCGACACACGGAGGAAACCCATTAAAAAAATACTTTTCTCTCAAAGCAGTTAAATCAATTTTGTTTAACTGTGCGCAAACTTTACGCGGCCGGTTCTTGTATTAGACATACAGGATCCGTACAGCACCCTTGCGCTTTGGTGACTAGAACGCGTCTTGGACAAGTCTGTATCGCGTTCTATGCCGCCTGTGCATTAAAAGCGGTCTCCAAGCAGCTACAAATTGCGTCACAGGACCGGCATGTCATGCAGTTGGGCGTCGCGATCCTGATAGTCGGTCGTAGAAGTTATAGCGAAAAAGACGAGCGAACGCCAGTGTCATTGTCGCCGTAACGTCTCATCTCGTTGCTGCATAAGCTTTCGTGTACTGTCGAGCTGCAGGGCGACCTCCAGCGGAGCAGGCGTCTGCCACATCCGCCTCCGCTGTTGTGGCGCCACCAGAATTTCGGCATTCAAGAGCATGATACTTTTATGACATCTTCAGTTGCACATTGAGGGACTGCATTGGAGGGCACGATAAACACAGTCTGAGACGCACTCCATGACTCTTTTCACGCGGGGTTTTGTCAGTTTCGTTTGGCGTACGTCAAGTCGTTGACAAATCTCCAGGTTCTTCGGTTTATCGTCTACATATCTACTAAATTTTCTCTACGTTTTTTTTCTTTTTTTTTATTCTTTAGGTTTATGTAGCGCCCCTCTTGGTAGCCTTCGACAAGATTGACGTTACCTTCTGGAAGATGAGCCCGCACCAAGGTGGTTCGGATAGGAGAGTTTTTCCATGTTCCAAATAAGATTTGTGAGCGTTGTTTATTGTAAAAAATAAAGAAGGCGTTTTTTGATGTCAGCATGTCTAGATAGATATCCGCTGAATTTTTAAATTTTGTGGGTTTTCTCGCACGCCTTAGCAATGCACACTTTTGGTATAGTCCAAAAACTTTGACACCAGTACGAAAGGAATTACGGAACTGGTTCCTATTTTCACGGTGACATATTCTTCGTAAAACGTTCGCACGTTATAGTCCGGTCTGTTTTTTATGACCATTATTGATTGAGATAAAAGTAACAGAGTTTCAAAGCCGACCAGAGAGATGTCAGTTATTGATACATCGTATCGAATGCCTCAAAGTCCCATTTTCTCCTACGATTATTCTGATGTATAAGCAATTTTACGTGAAAGGAAGAGACTTCAGATCTCTCACATTTTGTTTTGTTCTTACTTTACAAACAAACAAAAATCTAACGCATGTTACTACTGTATCCTTCAAAATTGAGATGCAGCCCTCAGAAAGAAACATGAGCAGAATATTGAGTGTTTCTGGAACACAGAAACAGAACACAAAAATAAACGCAATGCGTACATTTGTTTCTGCACACTTTAAATCGTCACGACCATGATTAAATCAAGCAATACAAACAAGTAAAAAAGGAACAATGAAATATATTTAAAAAAAATTAATGTGACTAGATAGAACACGAAATAAAGAACATTTGGGAAGAGAACGAAATTTGTACAGCAATATTTGCAGGTTAATATAAAAATTTCATTTTTCTTTCTTGAAAAACGAAAGACGAAGGCCGGGCAAAAAGCTGTTTAGAGGCAGCTTGACGAGGTTCGGCCTCCCTCTCACACTTGAACAAAAAGCACTGAAAAACTACTTCAACAGAATGTATCCCTTATAAGTTATTCGTGAACATTAGAACCCTTCACAAACCGCAAAGTTCCAAATAACACAAGTTACGTAACTAATACATTGGTCTCCTGATAAGCTGAAGGTTTCTATTTTTGATCATGAACATGATCATGAATCGACATGATGAGTGTTGGCACTCATCATGTCGATGACGAATTTTCTTCAATCCTGACAACAATATGACGAATTTTTTCTCCAATCCTGACAACAAGGAAAGGAAAAAGATGTTATTCTGTTTAATCGCTTTACTAAATACACATATCAAGCGGTAGTTGTTTAGATGATTAATTGACAGGACATTTTTGTTTCTTAAAAATTCCGCCGAAGCAAGCAAAAATAAACTTTTGCTAAGACGCAAACTACATATTTTGTGCTAGAACAGCTGTGTTTGATTTTGATATGTTGTTAGGCCCCAAAATAAGCTACATTAAACATAGTGAGTATAGACCAAAGATTAGTATAAAAGCAACTTCAGTGGATCAGAGAACACATGACGAGTTTTGCATATAATTTCAATAGCTTTACAAATTTTTTCGCGAATATACTGGGTGATTCAAGGGGAGGCCATGCTCTTTAAATCGACCGTAAAATTCGGTTTCTTAACCTATCGCGCTACGATTTTGTGCAGCGTTGCCCACAGATGGTGCTTTTTTTTTTTTGCAAAATTTGCGAAGAGCGAACTTATCCGAGGAAAAAGTAAAGAAAGGAAAAGGCGTAGCTAGTATGGAAATGCGGCGACGCCACCGGTCTTCAAACAACTCGGCGCCGTTTCGCACGGGAGACAAGAGATGGCGCAAGCGGTCACGACGCCAACTGCCGCCAACGAACGAGCATACGACGCCGAGAGCCGGCGTCTTTAGCAGACAAGGAACTGCAGTTCCTTGTTGTTACCGCGCCTGTTTTGTTTCTGCGACTGTCGCCGCCTGCGGAACGCGACCCGCTTTTGAGTCGAAAAGATCGTCTGCTAAAAACGCCGGCTCTCGGCGCCGTACGCTCGTTCGTTGGCGGCGTTCGTTGCGCCATCTCTTGTCTCCCGTGCGAAACGGCGCCGTGTTGTTTGAAGACCGGTGGCGTCGCTGCGTTTCCATAGGAGCTAAGCCTTTTTCTTTCTTTACTTTTTCCTCAGGCGAGTTCGCTCTTTGCAAATTTTACAAAAAGAAAATGCACCATCTGTGGGCAGCGCTGCACAAAGTCGTAAAGAGCCTGGTCTCCCCTTGAATCACCCAGTACTTCACGTGTTCATTCCAGGAAAGAGTTTCAGTAAAAATAATACCTAACAATTTTGTGGCCTAAGCAACACGCACTTAGTTTTTTTTTTTCATATTTATTTTTAAGTTATTTGCTTTTGTCCACGATTATAGGTCAGCAAGAACAGCTGCTGCCTTACTTTCAATTTCAAAAGATGAACTTTCTTGAATAAAGATAGTTGTATCGTCAGCATACGAAACGAACGTATCATCTGGTATATAATGCTCAATATTATTAATAAACAATGTAAACAATAATGGCCCAAGCACGTTCCCTTGTGGAACTCAGTCACAAACATGTCCGTTAAAGAGTAAGAATATTTTATGCTGGCAAACTTTGTCCGATTTTGTAACAATTATTAAACAAGCTTAATGGCGGATACTACGAACTCGGTAGTGCTGTAGTTTTTGTAAAATTATTTTATGGTTTATTAGATCGAAAGCTTTTTGCGAAATCGACGTACACACCAAGAATCAAATTTTAAAATTCATTATATTTGCTTCAGCAATGCTGTTTCTGTCGATGCCGGTTTTTGGAAGCCGTGTTAAAAATCAGAAAGTACCGAGTGTTTTTAGATAACAGGAAATCGTATAGTGCATTATTTTCTTTGAAGTTCGTTAGATAACTGAGATCATAAATAACCGGTCAATAATTTTTAAACAAATTTTCGTCCCCACCTTGTATACAAAAAAAAACGTTTTCAACTTGCATTAGTTTTTGAAAGAAAGCGGGAGGGATGTATTTAATTCGAAGGTTATTCGCGTGCAAATATATCTAAAATGTACTAGACTGATTTAGTACTGAAACCATTAACATCCACACTTCGGAAATCCCTAAAATTCTTCAACACAGCCAATATCTCCGCGACGACTGTAGGACTTAAAAAAAAACGCACATCGGCGACAGTTGTAAACGCGGGGACAAGGATCATTTGAGGACACCTCAACTTCCAATGCAATACTAACCACATATTGATTAAAAGCATTCGACAATGCGCAACCAGAAACGATTTCTGCTTCGCAAGTTATTCTATCTAAATTGCGATGCGTACTAATCGGACGAACCACGTGAAGAACTATTTCCCGAACTATTTTTCGTGAGCTCTGTATGAACGTTTTGACAGTATGCACCATTATTTAGGCCTCGCCATTAGCTTGAGATAATTGTGGACTCGACGTAACGTGGCAAAACCCATAGTTTCCGCAAAGTTTCCGAACTCTGACCACACGAAAAACGGCCTGCTATCCGACATTACTGTCACCGGCACACCATGACGGGTAAAAATGCTTTTCAGGCATTCAATTACAACTGATGTTCTTGTCGACGGAAGAAAAGTGACTTCAGGATATCTGACAGACAAACCACGACCACAAAGATCGACCTCTTTTATCTGGGAAAGATAAATTCCCAGCTTCTGCCACTGTAAGTCCTAAGTAAGGGTGCGCAACAACGGTTCTTCACTCTGACAAGTGAATCTAGCGCATATTTCGCAGTTAACAGGGACGCAGATTTGCTTGCTGATGCCCGCCACCAAACGCACTCTCGGGTCCGCGCCCGAAAACTGTTAATGCCTGTGTAGCCCTCATGGAAGCGTGACAACACCCTTAACGCAATTTTCGAGGCACGATCTCTCCACTGCCTTTCAGTAAAAACCCGTGGGTTTCCTTTACTAGGGCTTTGTATTGTCAGTACGGCTGAAAAAAGCAAGGCAACGACGACTTTCTCGGCCAACCATTTTGGCGTGGGCTAGTTAGGGGTTCGCTAATGTCATCCACAGCCTGCTTTGTTTTTGTTTTTACTTTTGTCAAGAGGGTTTCCCTTCTTGTATGCCCATTAAGCAGCCTTGCGTTTAGCTGGGCACTTCCCATACTAGAAATTTGCATTTACATCTGTCTGCTCGAGCGACCCTCGCGACAGAATATCTGCCTTTGCCATCAGCGTGCCTGGAAATTACACCAGATTGAAGTGTTAACGCTTAGGTCTGATGCTAAACCTTTCTACGCGTGGCGGCAACACATCAATTGGAGTCTTCCCTTGCAATGACACTAGATGTATATGGCCGGTCTTAAAAGCTGCGCCCAGACCTCTCGAGAATTTGACAAACCGTTCCGCTGCGCACGTTAAACCCAGCGCCTCTTTTTTCATGGGCGCGTAGTGCCTTCCTCAGGAGTCAGGGAACGGGACACAAAGGCCACCGACAGCGTTAACCACCACATTGTTATTGTAGAAGAGCGGCTCACAGGCCCAAAGGCGACGGGTCTGTTGATACGTTTGTTTGCAAGTTTGGATTGTGCTTTGCCTTGCATTCCGCGGAGGAGATCATGTCTTTTGGACTGCTTAGCACAATTTCGTGTTCTTTACCCCACGTGCAGGCCGCGGTTTTCTGAAGCAGCCAACGTAACGCCGCCGTTTTTGGTGACAGATAGAGCAGAAACCAGCTCATGTGATTCGTCATTCCGAGGACCCTTCTTTGATGACCCTGATTTTGTCTATGTAAAGTCGTATGCCATCTGCGCTGATTCGATGCCCCAGAAACGTTACTTAGGTAGTCCCTGAACACACACTTGTCCTTATTGAGCGTTACGCATGACTCAACAAGCCTATCAAACCTATTCGTAGTCTGTCTTTGTGTTCTGTTCGATTTATGCCAAATACCAAAATATCGTCTATTACATTGACCACGCCCGGAAGGACTTCTATAATTTCCGACATTCGTTTCTGAAATATTCAGAGTTGGAGGTTATTTCAAAGGGAAGTTTCGTGAAACAGTACCGGCAATTATTTATTTTGTTTATTTTATTTATTTATTTGGTACCTACATCGCCCGGTGGGCATTACAGTAGGGGGACGGAAATAATTATACAAGAGCGAACATATAGCAGAATAAAAAAAAATCATACAGGAGAAACATGCCAATATATACTACAATAACATGAGAACACGATGAACAGCAAGCACAGCCGAACAAAGTAAACCGTCAAAACAGACTACAATAGTATGATTTCATCAAAAATGGATTGAACTTAAGGAAGCTCTACCAGCAGGTTGGGCAGCAGGTTCGAGTCACCAATTGTTTGGGGGAAAATGAATATTTTAGAACGTCAGTACGTGTCAAAAGTCTCGGATCTTTTTTTATTGCCAGTCTGAAGAGAAATATAATGAGGTGCCAGTTGGTGTCTTGACTTATCTGTCCCGATTCGACCGTAATAAGATCATGCATACACTTGAAACGAAGGCACTTTCGTCTTTGTTGTAAAGGTTCCCGTCCGAGCTTGAGCTTTATTTGAGAGACACAATCGTGAAAATTATAGTTATTGAGGACATATCTCGCAACCTGCTTCTGAAATCTTTCGATTTGGCTTATACTTATTTTCGGGTGCGGGTCCCAGATAATACTGGCAGAGTCCAGAATTGGGAGTAGCTAATAAAAGTAGAGGGTTTCTTTCAAGTGAGCGGAAATTTTACTGAAATTGCGACGCAGAAAATGCAGCATACTGATGGCCTTAGAGCTGAATTGCTTCACGTGATTATTCTAACTTAAATCATCGGTCAGGCGAACCCCGAGATATGTTGCCTCAGTACTATGTTGTAAAGGATGATTGTTTAGTTTAAAAACTGCAGAGACAATTTTACGTCTTCTGGTTAATCGAACATAGACACATTTGGGAACATTAAGATACATTTTCCATTTATCACATCACTCTGTTATCTTATTTAATTCACCCTGTAGGATATGAACGCTGTCGTCGTCGGACACTTCCCTGTATAAACCGCAGTCGTAAGCATACCACCTGTAACTCGATGTTAATTCCATGCGTGATATGATTATGAAAGATTAGAAAAAAGACAGGGTCTAAAGCAGAGCCTTGTGAAACACCTGAAGTTACTTCAACATATGATGAATGAACTCCATATATGATGACACGCTGTTTCCTACCGAGGAGGTAAATTGGCTATTGACTGCAGAATATTTCTTTCAATATTTACACGACGTAGTTTATGGAGTAAAGGGAAGTGATTATCTGCATCAAAAGCTTTCCTCAAATCCAGAAAAATACAATACGTTTGACAACGTTTATCAAATGCAGAAGCAAGGTGATAATAAATTTACAGTAGTTGCGTGTTATATAATATGCCTACTCAGAAACCGTGTTCAGCTGAGGAAAAACAGTGATTGCTATTTAGATGACTTATAAGGTTAGAATAAATTATGTGTTCCATTATTTTACAGCATCCATCGTTAGGGAAATGGGTCTGCAGTTCTCTACAGAATTTTTTTACCGTTATAATGTATTGAAACTACATTTCCGATTATCCAATCATCAGACGGACGTCGACTTTCTAGCTACTTTATAAATATTATCAATAAGTACGACACAATAATATCGGCACAAGATTTCAATAAAATAATTGGAATTCCAACCAGTCCAACTCGTTTTTTTTTCATTTTTAAATTGCCTAGTAATTTTCTTACTTCAGTTGTGATCGAAGGTAAAATGCTCAGTTTGCTGCCAACTTCATCAACAGTCGAAGGTAGCAATATAGGTGCAAACGTCGAAAACACAGACTTGAAGTATCCACTGAAAGCGGCTGCTTTGATTTTATCGTCTGTCACGAGATTATCATCGACCAGAAGACTGGGGACGCCAGCCATCATCCTCTGCGTTGTGACTTTCCATACTTCCAGAGCTCGTTAAGACTGCCCTTAAGTTTGTTATCAAGGGAAAAATATTCCTGATTCTCCATTTTCTATTTTTGTTTTGAGATCTTTCTGAATATCTTTGAGCTGGTTTAGGACCAGTGAATCGTGATTTTTTTATATATCGCGCGTAAACACGTTGATTCTTATTTATTGACCGCCTGATTTCCGAATCCATCCAAGGCCTATCTTGCTTACGCTTAGCGCTGACTATCTTGTTTGGAACGTAAATATCTACAAATTCCAGTACTTTATTTTTAAAGATATTCCACAAGGTATTCGCATCAGTCGACACACTGTGCACTTCAATATACGACAAAATATTCATGAAATCAAAGCTCGTACTATCGTGATCTCCACTATTGAACATGTGTGTCTTTTTCGCGGGACTTCTGTATCTGGGCACTTTCGAACACAACTGCTACAACTGCCTCGTGATCACTTATTCCTTGAACTACTAAAACAGAGGTTATCGGTGGGAATCGACTACAAAAAAGGATATCCAAAACACTTGAACGACTAACGCCAACTCTTGTGGGTTCTGTAAAATCTGACTCAAATCAGTCATTTATAATGTCCGAAATTGTAGCATAGAAATGACGATAAATTATCAATAACCGGACCTTGATTTCTCCAAGAAACATCTGGTAGATTACAATCGCCACCAGAACAAGATAAGCAGGCGCAACAACAGAAAGTGCATTATACAATCAGATAAGTGGCTAAGCAGTACTAGGTGGACCTACAAAAGAAACCGACAGCTAAGTACGCACTTTGGAAGAGGGAAATCTTAGACCACATCATTTTACAAGACATGCCGTTAATATTCACAAGAATGCTATGCAGGGCCTGATGAACAAGCAAAAATACACCGCCACCGTGATTATCTCTATAATAGAGGTAGACATTAAAGTTCGGAGAGAAGACCTCTGTGTTAAGAGCAGATGGGCCAAGCCACGACTCAGTTCCAATAACAACGTTCGGAGTGGTGACTGAGATAAGACTAGCTAGGTTATCGGATTTATTCCGAACGCTTCGGCAGTTTACAATTAGAAATGTACTGTCATGGACTGACGCCGATAATGCACGGATGAAGCACCTGTCGGGGTGCCATGCTTGCAATCCTCTATACTAGTACAGTGCAGTAGGTCACTGTAATACTAGGGGGTACTAGAACTGGGAGTTGTGCCGTGTGCGTCGGCCCCTCTATGGTAGCTGGGTGTTTGTGGCCCAATTCTGCCGCAAGGTCCTGGGGTGGCGCTGCAGGTCCCAGTGGTGCCAGAAGACCCGTCGGGCAGCGTATAGCGAGGCTTGCTTAAGGCGTGCTTGTGTGACTATTTCTTCTTGTTTTGCATTGTGTATGAAGCGATACAATATTTTGTGGCTGCTAGCTGTGCCGAAGAGGCAAAGGACTCACAACATGTGGAATACAGCGAAAACACAGGACTTTTCTGAGCGCGTTTTGAGGCGTTTTTGAAACTCGCCCTGTTAATTTTATCTTCAATGTGTTAAACCAGATGGCGACACTTGTACTAAATGCCTCAAACCAAAGATTGTCCTTGTTTTCTTCTTCTTTTTTTTTCTCTTCGAGCTTGAATTCGACCGCCATGGCTAATGGCTTGGGATCAATAGCACCTGTAGCGAAAGCTCGCGTTGTAAAGCCCGCTGATCGTGGATTCAATCCCTCGCCCCTGCCCGCTTGAATCTGGGTGAGCATAGTACCAGCGTGCTGTCATGTATCACTAGAGAGATTTAGAATAGCGTAAAGACCCTTGCGTCAGCACTGCGTACAACGCACGCAAGCTGTCGACGAAACGTTACGCAGCGCGTCGAACGCGCACTTTTATTACAGCGGAAAGCAAACGAAGATGTAAAGACTTGCAGCGCCATCTAGATGTGCTCCTGCAAACTGCTTCAAACAATCCAAGGCGGGTAGTCGGTCAAGCCAAAACAACGCCGTGAATGTCCTCGCTTTGCTACGAAGTGCGTGAATCTCTTTCCGGGTGCGTGTTGTGAACGTGTTTTGTCTTTTGTTTTAGGATTGTGCGACCAGCAGTTCGATCTATGGCTCGCTCCAGTGTGTTTTGGGATCCCTACTACCTTATGTTGGTCGTCTTTTGGAAGTATGCAAGCAATAGGTCGCATCATTCGCGTACCGGCCGCATGGTAAACACCTTTTTGGGTTCGACAGTGTCGCCACCGTTCTTGGTTTTCGACACCCATCTTTGTGGGCGGTCAAAAGGGTTCGTCGCGTTGATTTCTTTGAGGAGGTTGCGGGTCGCCTGTTAATACCGCCCGATCAGGCCGAATTCCACTTGCTCCGAGGAGGTCACACGAGGAAGCGCCACCATTGGGAAAAGGTTTAATCTGTACTTAAGTTCAGAGATCCGACGAAGAAGAGGGCCAAGGCTGTCTAGTGGTCCGAGACTTCTGTTGGAGGCCTTGCTCGACACAGGCTCTTTCGTGTGTCTTCAGCTCTGAAATACGCGTGTCCTCGCCCGCCACGAGCCTCGCCCTTTTTCCCGTCTTCTTTCTCTTTCTTCCACAAGGTTGAGGTCATCTTCAATGGTGAAGCGAACCCGTACAACGCGCGTAGCACTTCCACTGGTTTTCCTCACCGCCGCTATTTTTCAAACTGGAGTAGTCTTGCGCTCTCCCGTGCGCGACGAGAGCAACGAGAATGGCACGCAGGGGACCGCTACGTAGGCTCGCAAAAATCGATAGCGAGCGTACGTACACATAGCTCGCTGCGCTCCGTCCGTATGGCGCATGCGCAGTGTGGAGGACGCAGTGTTAACGCTAACGTAGAGGGTTTGCGTTTGCTCTTATACGCAATGCTAAAACTCTACTATTGCGTGATGCACGTTAAAGACGTCAGACTAGTAGCGGTATACTGCACTGGCTTTCATCACCAACGAAGGCTACCAGACGCCATCGGAGCTGACTAACTTCCCGCTGTCCAAACATGCACATAGCAGAATTACAATTGATGGCTCCGCTAATCTACACTTTTTGAACGTTGCAAATACGAATAACTAAGGTGCCCGTTAGTTATCTACCCGAGGTTCTGCAACTTTGTCGCGAAGCTTCCACACACCTGCGATCGACTAAGACTCATCCTTCGTGATGCCTCAATGGACATTATCACTGCCGCACATTATATCGTACTGCATTATCATTATCACCCCCTAAACGGACCTCCCAGGCATTCATTGTACGGGCTGCATGCCTTTCTGTGGCACCTCTGCAACCGAGCAAAAATAAATATATATGTGCCTACAAACGAATATTTCGTTTTATACTTTAGGTCAGTGAGAGCGGTCGAGTTCCTTGATGACACTGGGAAAAGTTCTATGCTTGCAAGTGCTGCAAAAACCAGATTTTGACGAACAGTAAGACTAAATTCCATGCACAATCGGGTGTCTAAATATCCATACACACAGTTGCTTTTTAGCGCATTGGACTGCGCTGCACAGATAAACGGAAGCGAGTCACCGCGCACATCAATGCTTTGTATGGAACGTGGAATTCAATTCGAGGGCAGCTTGGCAAGCGACTTACGAAGCAGGGATATTTTGGTTTTTCGGAGTCGAAACGCAGTTAAACACACCCAAAGGCTCTTAAACGCAACTGTGCTCATGGGCGTTTAGAAAAGCGTTGCTGCTGGCTACAGCGGCCACGGTGTACTGCTCCTGGTGCGCGTTGAAGACCATGCTTCGAAGTCACAGCGCGAGCTCCCGGCTGCACTGCTGCTCTGGGTGGTTGCGGGATCGCTATGCTCATGCCCAATGCAACGATAGTGACCAATAGAAACAACCACCACCGTCAACCTCAAGCAAATGAATCACGCACGCGATTGTATCTTTGGCAGACTTGCAATCGCTCGTGCTTACTTCAAGAGCAGCAAGTCTGTCAAAGATACCTTTGCGTGCGTGCTTCAATTGTGTTTGTTTGTATTTTATGGACCTGAAGTTAGTCTGCCTATACTGGTGACTTGTCTTTGAGCAGTAGATGAGCAATATAGAAAGTGCAGTACAACCGCTAGCCTGGGTGTTTGAACGCGCACCACGCAGTAGTGATACACGACCGCACGCCGGTACGATGCTCAGGCAGATCGAAATGGGAGGGGGCACTTATTGACTCTTCATTTGCTTGAAGCTGATCGGTGTCCGTTTTTTTATATTTGTCACTCTAGGGAACTAGTCACTCTAGGGCATAATAAACAGCAACCATTTGTGTCCCTTTTCCCTCTTCCAGTGGAAGGTATTTTTGTGCTTCTCCTTACTTGATCATGTTATCTTTTATGGTAGCGGAAATGGACGTCCGGATGAAATATTCCTTCAGGGTACAGGAGTGCAAAACATAAAACGGGAGTCGAGTGCAACCCACAATCTACGACCAGTGCATGTGGCAAGCTAATTAGACGCTTTCGAAAGTTTGACCTGTGTTGCAAGCTGTGGAATCCCTGCACAATTACGGATACAAGCGTGAGATCTTCGTGTTCGATTGCACTTCAGCTCCAAGCGTGCTTGAGCAGCGGGAGCACAAGTCAAAGGAACAAACTTGTGCCTGCAGCATTTCTGATTATCACCCAAAATTTCAGATTTCCACGTTCCGCAATGTTGGTTGTTCCGCCATTGTGCAATGGATCAGCCGATGTCAACCTAAGTCTAATATCGTGAAAACAAGAACTAACGTTGGGGACGCATGTGACATCTATATAAGTGAAATACACTTGACAACAAGAAAAATACTTGTTTTTGTCTTGCTGACAGGTTTTGTTTTAACCGAAATAAATTCTAAAAGTGTCCACAACTTAAGTTCTTGTTTTTACAATATTAGGCTTAGGTGGGCATCGTTCACAAAAAAATTTTCTCTGTCTTTTGTTTTAAATTTTGATCCAGTTGGCATCATGCTCTCAAAATTTTGCGCTCTATTCCAACTGTTGGCATCACATTCTCAAAGAGTTTCAGCTTCCCGCGATGCGTAATTTATATACACGGGCCAAAAAGCACGATTCTCTCAAAGGCATTAAGTGCATTCACTGCACGCGCTCCTCTCCTCTGTATAAGTAATTAAAAGTCAATAATCAAAATAAGATAAACTGTTTGAAAGCAAAATCAATTTTTGCTTTCTAACATATTTGAAGGCTGTGGACGCCAGCACGTGTTGCACGTGTAACTAGACATCAGCAGGCTCCTAGAGAATGGACTGATATGACTCTGAAGACGGGAGTTTTGTGGATTCTATAGTTTTTTTTATGCCATGTTAGTGCGCTTGGGCAAACACTTGCATACCCTACCGGCGTGGCTCGTAAGCACCTTAAGATCGTGCAGGGTTGAATATATAGATAGCCTAATATGTATTTGAAAAGTATAAAAAAACAGTTGAATACATTGCAAAGACGGCTAAAATACTTATTCCGAAATATATTTATTTATTTAAGAATTATTTCATATATTTTCATTATCTCTAGACCTGCTTGGGTGGCTAATGGATACGAAAAACAAACAAAAAAGTATGAATATATTATTTTAAACAATTGCAAAATATTGTCTCACCCAAAAAACAAGTGCTTACTGCAAGATGGAAATTTAATTTTGACGTTTGCGTTTTGGCGCCGGAAACAAAATTTTCGTAAATTTATTACTTTCCGTTTTGCGGATTGGAAAGAGATCCAAGCGAGCCTTCAATAGGTAGAAAGTACCTTTCTACCAAAGGTGAAGCAGGTTTGTTCTTGTTCTAGTTTTACCTTTCTAATTTTTTAGGAGAAAATCACATGAACCTTTAGATCAGTTTACTGTCTTCAATAATAATCTCGCGAGTTCACTATGCTCTTGTTCACTATGAACACCTTTTTCAACCGTGATCTTGCTATGTCACGGTGGATTGAACCGGTGCTATTTTATCTGTTTGGACGAATTCCATCCCCACCCCTGCCCGATCTGGTTGAGTATTGTACCGGCGAGCGGTCGTGTATCACTACTGCGTGGTGCATGTTAAAAACCCCAGGCTAGCGGTTTTACTGCACTGCTAAATAAATTACTCCTCTACATCTGAGACACACAGACGCCCCCTTTAAGGCACACTAAGTTCAGGCCGTATAAACATACCCAGCCTTCTTTTTTTTTTTCCTGGATTAGGGTATTTTGATGTGTTTGCGTTTGTCTTCCAAGTAGCGTCAAATGCGCCAGTGCACGAGGTCCGTTCATTGAGCTGACTTTAGAAGTGAATGGCGGCGGAGCACTCGCTCCTGGCCCGTGTCTTGCGGGTTTCCACAAAACGGTTGGCGGTACTTGAAAGCGTGAGTTTTATTGAGGGACTTTAGTCTGCACTTGCCGGCAGCGCCTTCAACTTTTGAAATCGACAAAGCTAGTCCATATTGAAGTCCTGGAAAACATTTCTTATCTTTGCAGAAAAGAGCAGGCTGTCACGTATAACCAAAGAGAATACGTCCTAAACGAACCTTGGTGTGCACAATTAAGAAGCATTCGCATCTCCTTAACAACAACCTCCATCTCTCTAAAGAAAAGGAAAAGCGAGAAACGTTAGCTTGAATTTGTGTTTAGAGGGTCATGATTTCTTGAAAATTGCAGCAAGATACATCGACCGCTGAAAGTAAGAGGTAACAAACATACAGCCTAAAACATATTTCCGTACATTTCGGCTTTTCATGATTGGCCAAATCACGGGCATAAGAACATTGTCAGAATGTCAACTTCAACGGTGCTGGTTTGAAAACGCGATGGCTCCTAGCTTCTACTATGCTTTTTAAACACACCATGTTACTTGTCACATCTGATGATTATTACCCAGGGTAAGAACTTGGGACGCCACGGCGAGGCAAATCCTTGTCATGATGTCACGGATGTAAACCCTAAGAGGGCGCCACAAAAACATCGGCGTTGGATCCTGGGAGAGTAGCGCCATTTCCTTCCCTGACTGATTGCAGGACATAAGCATACACTTACATACAGACGACGGAAACCTCGCAAGGATATTGTCTGATCGGTCCCTTTTGCCATGGCAATCGACATTTCGGTCTTTTCCAATCTTATAAGTTTCCAAAGGGTTGATCTGAACCAGCCGCACCAAGATCGCTAGTGATCATCATCGTAGTGAAAGCGTATCCTCGCCAATACAAGCACCTTTGGCACTACATATGCAAGTAATTTATCAATCATGATTATCTAGGCAGTTCTCTCAGAATATTATTGTTCTTAAAGGCATAAAAGATATTTAGTGCCCCCAAGCAACGACGCTTCATGTTGTGGAGGTGCGAAAATGCGTCCTTGTTTAGCTTGCGTGTGAGCAACAAAATCTCAGTAGACAAGAAATGTCATTATAAAGAACCTGTCATACCGATTTCGAATCAGCTCACCAAGAATGGAGAAGTCATGGAAAACTACTTGCACCATGGACCGAAATGGTGACCATAGGGGAGCTTGGCGCAACTTGGTCAGGATCTAGTGAATGCACAACACGTCAAATAGAAGTATACACCTGTAACTCCCAAAGTCAGAACCGTGCCACTAGAAAGCAAAATAAGCAAGGTTCTGAGAAAAGAGAACCGTGATTTTTGACCCGGGTAAACAAACTATGCATCGCAGAATGCTCAAACTTTGTGACAATGTGACGCTGGCGTTTGGGATAGATATACGCGAAAGCTGAGAACGTAATGTTACCTGGAGCTAAAAAAAAGATTGAGAAACACGAATTTTGTTTTTGAGTCGACGTCTACCAAAGTCTAGTATCGTCAAAACAAGAACTGACATTGTGAACGCTTGTGGGATTTATATCAATCAAAAACACTTATCAACAGGAAAGAGAATATTGTTTTCTTTCTTGCTGACACGAATCGTTTTTTGTTTTGTTTACTGATGCAGGTGCTACAGGAGCCTACAATGTTACTTCTGGTTTTGGCGATATTAGGCTTAGGTGGACGTCAGCTCAGAAAAAAATTTCGTCTTCCTCAATTATCTTTTGATCCAAGAAACATCATGTTCTCGAACTTCCGCGTTCTTTCGCAACGGCTATAAGGTTCTCACGGCATTTCAGCTTTCTGTGATGCATAGCTTATTCTCCCTAAGAGATAAAAACACAGTTCTCTTTTCTAGAAAACTAAAGCTGTGTCATATCCCCCCCCCCCAAAAAAAAAAGTAAATAAGAAACTTTATTTTTTGTTTTTGCTTTTACCACAAAAATAAACTCACCAAACGCTCATTCTCCACCCAAATGTAACGCTAGAGGTCGGAACCATATGCCACAATTTCAGCACTAACCGTTATCTTATACGAAAGTTATAAGTGATCTTCTCAAACTTTCAATGGGAAGATGGGGCCGATTTTCGCCCGTCTTTGGTGACTGGAGCCATAGAGCACCATGTATTCGAGAGCTCGGTCTGACATCATTCTCCCAATAGAAATTTCAAAAATCACTTATAGCTTTAAAATATATAATGGAAAGTGCTGAAATTTTGACACCTGGTTTATTCATCTAGCGCTACATTTGTGTGGAAAATCAGCGTCCGGCAATGCATAGTTTTTTTCTTTTTCTTTTGCGGTAAGAAAACGTAATTCTTTTTTTTGGAGGGGGAATCCCCCAAACTATGGCATCCGAGGGAAAAGGTAGGCGTAACGGCCATCGGTCAGTTATTGCCACCTACGCCCACCTACAGCCTCTACTTGCATAACATTTTTGAGGTCTTCTCTTCGCGTCTTCCGCGCCCAACAGTGATACCCGAACGGATAGCAGACGTCAAAACAAAACAAACATTCGTCGGGTTTACATTTCTTTTTTACCATGCAGGAAAGTATGTTTGTTTCTAAATGTGCACACCTGCATCATCGTTCATATATTTCATTAAAATCATTAACGCGCATTATCCTGCTCGTCGCCAGCCTCTCCTATGGCGTTCTGCGTGTTTTTACGTGCTCCTCACCTACAAGGAGCGAGCTTGCAAGCCAGTATGTAGACAAAGAACAGGCCCATGTAGGACATAGATGATGCAAAACTGCCGTTTTAGTTCTATTTAATTTTATTTCACTAGCTTTCATTTGAGATCTAAAATATAGGCATATATATATTTTTTAAACGACGTTCGCGTGCCCAGTTTCAAGGACCTACGTTTGGAATTCGATCTTTGTGAGACGTGCCAAATGTGCTCATCCTTACAGCTGCACCGCCGCACCCTGTACTTTCGATAAGTTCAAACGTGGTTGGAATTTTGAATCCCGTTGGAAACCAGCGCTTGCTCTACGTTATGTAAGCCACCATAATCTATGTCTTGATGGGCTCGTATGTCGCGCCGCCTGTTGGCCGCTTCCGGCAGCGGAGGACGCAGGGCGCCCTACCTGCGTGCGCCCGGCCGCTTCCGAACGCGCGACCTGCATGCGTAGCTGCGAGCATGCAACCTCTTGGTTCCTGAAAAAGTCATCGCCATTTACTAGGAAAAGGCTACAAATGCATCGCGGGTGAATCCTTCTTAAAGGTTTTGTTAAAAGTTTGAACTAATATGGAGAGGAAATCATAGCATATCATATCATAATCTAACTTCCATTTCATACTCTGGTATGTGAGGCGAGATGCAAACAAAATATTCTCAACTGATCTTCTGCAAGAGCTACACAAAAAAAAATTAAGATACGTAGAGTAACTGATAGCTCCAAAACGGC
Source organism: Ixodes ricinus (assembly GCA_037355805.1). Classification (NCBI taxonomy): domain Eukaryota; kingdom Metazoa; phylum Arthropoda; class Arachnida; order Ixodida; family Ixodidae; genus Ixodes; species Ixodes ricinus. Next base: position 26,270 of record JAZHYW010050695.1, on the reverse strand, counting down.
ATTTGCGATTTGTATTTACGATTCGAACAAGGCACGATCTTTCTCAGGGGTGTGATATAGGATGGAATTGATTCTTTCTCACAACCGAGCAGAAAAAACAAACGAAAAATGCGACCATTTTCAAGCCGGATAAAGCATAGCTGCTGCGAGTACAGGCCTCTGTCAGCCATCTAATGGCCGCGCCCTGCCCCACAGCGCCCTGCCCTACAGCGTCCTCACCGGCGTGCTTTCACACTGCTACACACTAACGGCCGCCGGACGGCACACCTCCCCATTCTCGCACACTCTTGCTTCATGTTTGTAGAAGAGTGGTTGGCGGTATTTGTGAGAAACGCGAAGCATGTATTTTATAAGGGGCTCTAGCCGCGGTAGCAAGCGGTATATATATGTATGTACATGCGCTCTGCTGGGGCCGCTTGATCACTGGAGTCCCGGCCCAGCGGACACGACCAAGCTCCGTTGCATTGCTAGGAGTTCGTACTGCTCCCACTCGTTTCCCGACGAACTATTTCTGTCGCGGGACAACGTATTCTATAGATATTTATACATCCGCTAGCCGAGCAAACGCAGCGCACCGGTTGCCAGAGATACTGCAACCATATTTTTGTCATCGGCGTCCGAACAAAAATAATTCTACGGGGGCCAGATACTTCCCATGGGTATTTAAACATTCGGTAGCCAAGCGAAAATGGTGCATCGGTGTCCATACAATGACAATCATTCTTCATTCTTCGGCAGCCGAAGAGAAATCTTTCTTAGGGTGCCACAAAAAGTGCCATTGATATTTAGATATAATGTAGCCGAGCATAAACAGGTCATCGGTTGCCAGAAGAACACCAACTATCCTTTGGTCATCGGTGGCAGAACACAAATTGTTAAACGGGGGCCAGACACTTCCTATAGGGATTAAGAGATCTGGAAACCAAGCAAAAAATGTTTCCGTCGGTGTCCAGACAAGTGCCAAATCTCCTTTGCTCACCAGTGGCCGAACACAAATAGTTCGTCAAGTGCCATATACTTGACATCAGTATCTAGAAAACCTATAGCCGAGCAAAAATAGGGCATCGGTTGCCATGTAAGCTCCGACTATATTTTGTTCATCGGCGGTCGAACACAAATATTTCGATAGGGGCCAGATACTTGCCATATGTATTTAGACATCTAGAAACGAAGGAAAAATGGTGCATCAGTGTCCTGAGAAGTGCCAATCATCCTTTGGTGATCAGTGACCGAACACCAATAGTTCGTTGGGGCCATATGTACGCCATAGATATTTCTTCCTCTGGCAGCCAAGTCAAAAGTATACATCGGAGTCCAAAGAAGTGCCGGCCATCTTCTGAGCACTGGCGGCTAAAGAAAAACCGAAATGATTGCTGGCGGATGCTTTCCGGTCATCTTTTGGTCTCTTGTAGCCAGTGCCATGACAGTGGCAGAGCTCTCCAGAGTGTAGCCAAAGGTTGGCGGATCGCTGCACCCATTTTCGGTGCTGCCTGAAACGTCATCGATGAAGCAATTAGTACCCCACAACCTTTTTATTGGCACGATTTTACCTGTGTTAGGTAAAGTTTATGCACGAAGGAAATAATTCTGAGTCTTTGGGTATTTGTTACGTTTTGGCTAGATAAGCAAATTCGGCTTATGTTGATATATCAAAGACAGAAATTGTCACGTTTAGAAAGCAGGTTACTTATATTTATGAATATGACAGAATAAAATCAAAAATAATCACCAGGACGTTTTAATAACAGATGAAAAGTTTATGTTTACCGGGTTGCTATTTTTAAAACTTACGCATTGGATATGTCGATCAGAAATGAAACAGCTGCTATATATTTAATAGTTAACATATTTTAACTTATATCTTAGCTTCTAGGGTTTTATCGTTTCACCAATGCGAGCGGTTCTCTCCTGGCATTGCATGCGTTCACTGGGAAGTCCTCGCTAATAAACACACTAGAATTGCGGGTGTTTCGGTAGCGAGAGCACTGGCAAATACATGTTTTAATAAACAGGTAAATCGTGCGGTACAGATTCATTACAAAACAAATATTAACGGTATGTCGCCACAAGATGTGACTGCTGAAAAACGAGGGAAAAGGACGAGCCAGGAGCGGTCTCTCCTCGACCGGCACTCTAAGTCTGAAAAAAAAATCTTTGAGTAGGAAGAGTTTTTTTAATTGTTGGGCCCGCGTGGGTCATTGTTAATGGAAATATCTGACATCCATGAATGCCTTTTCAGAGATCCTTTGAAAATCACATGTCGAAGGGAAAGTATTTGAAATCCTTTATTCTGTGTCGGGGTCTTCGAAGTGGATTAGCAGAAGCATACATGGCGCCGTTATTTGACCATTCTCACTGCTATAAATTAAAACAAATAAAATTATCACGGCTGGGTTCAAGTCAAGTCAAGTCAAGTCAAAATGTGTTTTTATTTGTAAACAAGATGTTAGATAATTACACTTATTCAGACGGGGGTCCCAAAGTCTTCAAAGAAAACTGTTGAAGGGACCCCTTGGTAATAAAGGGTAAGTCAGCAATCAAGTTGGCACCATTATATATAAAATTAAAAAAAAAAACGAAACACGATTGTGGTATGTACATAATCAAAATATTAAACCAAGTGAAAAGAGAGAGAAGAAAAGCCAGAAAGTCGAGGAAAAAAGGACAATATCAGTGTGTGTTTGTGTGTGTGTGATAGTGTGAAAGGTGTACCTAGTAGGGAAGAATGAATCGGGAAGGCGGGGGGAGGCGGCATAGAAATTGTTGATGAATCATGCAGATAGTATGTGTGCACGTATGGCTTGTTTAAAGATATAGAATGATGACATGGCAGTTAGGCAGGGTGGTAGGGAGTTCCAGGTTTTAGTAGCGATGTAAATGAAGGTGAACGCGCCATAATTAGTTCGTATGTATGTATGTTTGAATGTTCTGGGTATGACGCGCGAGACGTGTCTTCGACGGCTGTGTTTATTGCTCTATGCGGCCACTGCATCGGGGGTCTGCGAAGTGGCAAATAAATCACGCCACGTTCCCTGTTGTGTTTGTCCCGTCGGTCCAACCTTGAAGCGCCGGTTAAAAAGACGAGCGCACGCAGGTCTTCAAGGTGCCCCAACCATTGACTGGTTGACAGAGCTAGGTCGGTTTCTCCAGCTGAACTCCCTGGCTTGCAACACAATTAAAATAAAAAGAGTAATTATTTTACCATTTACCTTAACTAACAGCTAGAAACAAACTTAAAAACTCACCCGTCCTCATACTACACTTCCGCACTAACCTTTATACGATAATTTACAAAGTGACGAAATCACTGCACAAGTGTGGCAAGCTGGGCGAGTTGGTATGATGACATAGGGAACAGAACAAGGAACAAAGACATATACTCAAAACATCGTATAATTTAAAGACATATCTACACAAAAGATTTCATAATTTAAAAACGAGCAGCCCAAAGGTACGATGTGCCTGTTGTGTTTTCAGCTCCCAAAAGAATGCCGCAAATTTGTTCCAAGGTTCGCTCGATAGCACATAACCTTAAAAAAGACAAGTACGAAAAAAGCCACCCAACCTTAATGTGTCGCGTTCAAATGGCGTTGTGGTAGAAGATACGTGGACCAAAATGCCCTACCACAGATAGCCCTACCACACAAACATATGGTAGGGCTATATTGGCCTGAATGACCTCTTTCTTGAGCATGGACGTTCACTGAAATCTACCATTGGCGGGGATCTTCCTGTATATTGCGATTCCTACTTCTGTTCTCCTATCCTTAAAGGCACAGCAATAATTGGACATTATCGGGACAAGACGACTCCCGAAATGTTGGAAGCGCATTGCATTATTAGATTGGTGGATCGCTGCATTAGCCACCCATCAGTGACACTGGTTTAGACAGAAACCTTGTTTTTGTATAGGACCATAGGGCAATGACATGTTAGTCAGATAGTGTTGTGTCGTGTGTGACATCCTCTGGCACTGCGAGTCAGTGCTTGTGTGCCGTGCATGTTTTGTTTCTCTGTCCTTGTCCTTTTGTGCGCTGTTGTGTTCACTCTTATGAAATTACTTAACTCGTCGACTCTCCAGGCTCATGCCTCACCGTACTAGCGCAATGATCGACCTGCAGTTCGTGAGATTTCAAGATTTGAGAACTCTTTGACCATCATTTCAGATCTGAGGGTGAGGGTGGGTTACGTGAGTGAGGGACCATATTAAGGAGTTTTGCCGAGGTATGCTGCCTGAGTTTTCATCAGCTTACCGGCTGTATGAAGGGCTATGGAAGTACACGAGTCTGCCGCTCTTTGCTCCGCCATTGTTAAACAATCAAGATCGCGGTCAACCACAGCATTACGAAGGTGGGAGGTCACCAGGTGGAAACCTAGGAACCAAATTCAAGAGCAGTGGTCGGTAACGCGTTTCAAGCTTCATAGCTTTTTGCATACCTCTACAAAAATCTCATGGGCGCACTTTCTTGCCTCACTTTTTTTCTTGAATGTGAGGTTAAGGTTAATTCGGAAGTCTCGAAAACCCATAAGTTGGAATTTGAATGAGAGACGTGAGATCCTGGAAGGACATGACTTCGGTGAGTTCGGTGAGTTCATGAGTTTGGCGAGGGAATGAGTTTGTCAGTTTCTATGATGGTAAGTTCGGTGAGTTTGTGACTGAGGAATTTAAGATCAGAGCGTTCCTAGAGTTAAACATATGAGTTAGTTTCGAGATTGTTTCTAGTAGTACATTTAAAGATGAGGGATATATATCTATATTGTTTTTTGAACTGGTGTTGAGTTAGTTTAAACGAAAATGCCGACCTGTCAGTAACTAATTACCTCGGATTAATTCCTATTCCCCAGAACCTTGGAGAGTCCCACTTTCAAGACCGCAGGGATGAAGGAGCTCAATCCAAGGCTGTCCAGATTGCTGCCGTTGCTGCTGCTGCTGGTGCTCATCCTGCTGTCACTGTGCGCGCAGCAGTGTCAGGCCGGCAAGCTGATCAAGCTTGCAGCCGCTGCCGCCCTCCTCGGAGGTGGACGAGGGTTGCTTCCCATACCACTGCCTATTCCTTATCACAAGACCAAATACTGCCCCTACCACGTGCCGGTTCCCGTGCATTACCCGTGAGTCGCTTTTTGACTGCATACAAGTGTTGCAGGGGGATCGGTGACCGAGACGGTTTTAAGCCGCGTTTCACTGCTCATACACCATACGAAAGACACGAAGACTGTTGCTAGACGTGACGGCAGAATTATCTGTGGACACATCTCGGGCATGTTCGAAGAACGTTGGCTTTATACATATGTACGCTTCGATGATGTTCATCAACCAAGTAGCCCAAACATACCTTTCAGTATGCTTTGACCATGTCTGCAGAGAGTATTTTTTAAAGATTAATGGGACAGAGCCATTATATAAAAAAGAAGCACCCCTCAGATATTGTCTGCCGTCTGTCTCTTGTATGATATATTAGCATTCTGACTGCGGCTGAAGGAATCGGTGACCGAGATTGTCACCACAACACAGCTCGGAGCCCATGGAGCTAAAGCTCGCGCTGCAGACCCTCCGAATCCTGGCTTCAATCCTCATTCCGGCCCGTTTCTTTATGCTTTATTCATTATGAGCCTGCAACGCCATTAAACTATATCTCAGGGGACTAAGAAACAGGGAAAAATGTTTTCGCATTTCAGGACCTAACAATCTCACAAGGCAGGTTATTGCATACCTTAATGGTTAAACAAAAATAGTCTTGGTACGGACCTCACGAATTATGTGCATGTGCCCTTTGCGTTTTGAAATAAAATTAAAAGTTAAAAGTATTTATTTCTTTATTTAGAATACACTCAAGTTAGTACATTGAATAGGAGATTGAGGCTAAGAAACATCAAAACTGTATTATCGCACACGTACCAGCTAGCCCAATTACCTACCTTTTTAGAGGCTAAGAAACCATTATAAAGTGCGAAAATTAGTAACAATATTTTTAACATAACAATATTGGCTACGTCAGTGATTGAATAGAGAGGCGGCTTCAATTTTTTGACGTTTCAGGTATAAACCACACCGAACAAATGATGATTTTAAATTAAAAGCACCTACCTTATAACTATGATTAATGCCAGAAGGGATGTAGAATGATATAATAATGTATGACAAAGTTCAGTGTTTTCATAAAAATTTTATGAAAAGGGCAAACGATGAATTTTGGGCGGGTGAGCTTGAAATGATAGACCTAAATAGTTGTTCATGGTAAAACACTGGCAGTGCAGTAGGATAAAGCGTAGTAAGCAATTTTACACAAATATCATTTAGGTTCCAAGTCACCGCTCAGTAAGAAGAAAATAATACAACTCTAGACAAGACGACCAGTATACACTACAAAAACGCTTCTGGCGAGGCATTACTGTGAGGCAAAGGAAGTTGCCTTTAACTTTGGAATTATTTCGTTTTTACTAATCAGGCACTCGAGCGGAAGCTGGTTAGCTTGTAGTCGCGTGCCTTGAGTGCTGCACGTCATGCACGCCAAACACCCTCAGCTAAGAGGGGTAGTGACGGGCGTGAAGTCAGTTCATCGGGGCTGACTCGTCGCTGTCTACGTAAACGCGACAGTTTCTTTAAGTGTTTTAGAAAAGCCGGATTTGGGCTTCCTCCGCCGCACTAAAGACTCTGGACGTGATATTCGTGTGTGAAGGCACAACCGCAGCGTGTACATCAAGGTCATAGTGTTCACTTTTCCACGTCACGTACCGGAGTCCAGCGGAAGATTGGACGCGAGTGTCACGTTCGATTGGGACTCGTGTTCAATCGCACGCGTATAATAGAACTGCAGAAAGTGTCCATAGTGCTGGTCCATGCTGCTGGTTCATAGTTCGTAGGCATAGTGCTGGGTTAGCTACGTCATCATTATCCGGATGATGTCTTAGCTAACCCAGCACTATGCCACTATGCCATTGCTTTCTATGCTCCACCTGTAAAACAGGCACGGCTCCTCACGGACGGTTACTAATTGCCCCCTTAATGTGTTGAATTAAGATATATGTAGTTGCATCTTAATTTAGCGTTATTAAGTTTGTTCAAGACGTAAACGTTTCAAACGCCGAAAGCATTGTTTCTTTCTTCGACAACCAAATCTTCAAATAACTACTTCGCTAGCCCTTTGAATAATGCGCCCAACTTAATTTTTTTCTTGATGCGGCAACGAGTATAAGAGGTGTGCGCCGACTCACGCCTTTGACATCACGATAAGGCTGCGGCTCTGTATGCCGAACGGAGTGTGCAGACGCATGGAATTTTAAAAATCTACACCCTCAGAAAATAAAATATTCTTACACCCATTGTCCCATATAAGACACCCCGAAACATCCGTTCAACGAAGTTTCGTTCAAACCGACGGTACCAAATTTCACGATCTGCTTGATAGCCGAGTGGTCGAACTTGTTGGAATAGCTAATATACGTATTACTGAATAAAAAAAATTATAATAAGGGTTTTCTTGGCTTTACTGCAAACCCTCAATGTTTTTTTCTGTAGTTTTTGATCATTATTTTAACTGTTTAATAAGTTGTATCATACCGTTATCAAGCCCCTCGTAAATGTTGGGTCCGTCTATTCGACACCAGTGCGCTGTACCTTGAACTGAAGTTTTGGGGTGTAATGTAGGGGACAAAAGGAGGTAAGACTACACTCTCTTTTAGTGCGCATAATGCCGGGAGCAAGGCCACCAGACTGGCACCTGATATTACCGTCAGCAAAAAAGCCACGTATAAAAACTCTGCATTTTGAGAAAACTTTTTTTCAATAACCACAATGCGTCCATCTGTTGTTCCAACGTCTTTTGCTGAACCCGACGCAGGGTCCACTACCACAGCAAGAGTGCCAGCCACCACTCTCGTTCCCTGCATGGTTCCACGAGAGTCGCTCACGGCCACTATGGAGGCGGTAACGCCTACGGACATCAGGGACACGGGCACGGCTACGGACATCATGGATACGGCCATGGCTACGGACATCATGAATACGGCCATGGCTACGGACATCAGGGATACGGTCATCAGGGACACGGTCATTACGGGCACGGCTACGACGGTTACGGGAACTACCGCTGACGACCGCCTTGAAAAAGAAAACTACTTGCGATATTACGTACGCAGCGGCTTGACCATGGGTGATGGTGAGCTTCCGGTTGTGTCCTCAAACACGCTCGTGAACTACCTTCATTGTCCAGTGTTCCGGAACTTTTCGCCTCAAATGAGAACAGTTTTCAAGCTACGGTTTGATCACCTGCGAGCACAACCAGCCTGCGTCACAGACGTACGCGGCAGGTAGCCCATCTCCTATAAAAACGGAAGTGTTTACACGCGTTTTCTCTAGTTTGGCACGAAGGCATTGGAAATGAGATGGTTTTGTTAACTTCTAGTAGATGGTGCCTCAGACGCACAACTTGCTCATTCACTGCGGTGTAACTCGTGACGACTTAGAGCTGTGGTTCCCATGGCCGCCACACCCGGCTGCAAGTAGGGAAACAGTGAGGATTTTGCTTTGCGAATCCCGATAGATTCACGGCATTTAGAAAGACATCGAATTATTTCCTGTTACTTATGCTGATATAAACGAAATAAAATTAATACTCGTGCAGATTCTTGCAACGTTTAATTTGTTGCACCGCAACTTTGAATAATGCCTTGTGTAAAACTCAGTCATTCATCCCTCTTTTAAGTAATGCCCTTGAGCTAGTCTCGAAAGTGTTAGTCTACTTAGTTGGTCCTAAGGATAGAACTCGGCGTACAAATGCGGTATAGAAAAAATGTAGGTTTTTCACCATTCTCGTTTCAATCAAAACAATTATTTCCCTTCTTGCTTTGTGATATGTACAGTGCTTCTTGAAAAATATAATATGATAACAAATAAAATACCCTGTTCAGATCGAGATCATCTTGTAGTAAACTGCAGTTTAGGTGAGGTTTTTAAGTATGAAAAGAGACCTCTTGTCCCAGTCTCGAAACAATTTTGAGGTTGTATATCAGCTGCAGCACATTTCTAGATTTCCCTGACTTGAACTGGAATTTGTCTTGCTAAAAAACTTGCAACTCCCAGACTTTTTTGTTCTGTTTGACTGTTTGTAATGTGTACATGTTAAGTAATTTAAGGAAAACGAAAGACAAATGGCATATGTTTCACTTATATTGACAACTGCAAAGCATGTCAAGTAAATGACACTCGCGAGAGTCATTTACTACATGCGGCGTTGTCACTATTCCAGCTGCTGCATTATTTCTTAATTCTTTCTTTGTTGGCTGTACTCGAAAACAATTTCATTACATAAGTGGCCAGTTGTTTGTATTCAATAAAAAGATCTAGTTCGTTGCCCCTACGCATTTTCTCAAGATGTGACAGAATCGAAGCAAAATAAAACCGCATTAGTCGCTGTGCACTTTCATAAAGGTTGTTGCAATCGAAAGGTATATCCATCAACACTTTGCTGCTCTTACACCAGAAATAAAAAAAAACATAGCTGCGACTGTGCGCGCAGCACTACATGCTAAATTTTGTTGTAAAAGACATTCTTTTAATTTATTTTCGGTTTACAGGTTTTTCCTTTGCAGTTGGCATCATACCCCTTATTAGCATTTCTGGGCACTTTATCTCCAGAATATCACTGTCGAGGATGTCATCATGAGTAGCGGGAAGTCAGGGCTATTCCCTGCGAATTACAGTTCTACAAAGGTTAAACGGTCAACTCCGTTTCCGCTATGATGGCCTCCTGTGCTAAGTGTTCATACATCCGGTCACGTCTGGTTGCAGCCTTCCTATGAAATATATTGCCTTTCGCGGAAAGGACTTGAAATAGATAAAATAATAAAGTACGTAGGGAAAAAGAAAACAGCTCAGTGCTTTCAAGTTGCGAAAAGACTGGATTCTTATGAGATGTAATCTTCATTGGGACGCATTCCACGCTTGATGCTATTGCGCACAATTTCCGCGAATTTTCTCCCAAAACATTTGTTGCACCCCTTGTTTCGAATGCAAATTGGGCTGCTGTAGCCCAAGGGAGCACAAAATTATGGGATTCCCTACAACAGTATTGTTTCATTGACCTCGAAATAGTTCCGAAAAGGGAGGCAAGATTGGCCACTGGCAACTTAGATTTCTCCGTAAGCTCGAGTACCCTGAAAAGACTCATTAGATCACATCTTTGAAATGTCATAGGTTTGGTTAATGTCTGAAGTTCTTTCATAATATTTACAATAACAAAAGAGGCATACAAAGTACAATATTCCTTCACGCTTTACGTCTCATCTCACGTACGGTAGATCACCAAAAATATCCGAGAGAGGAGAGAGAGGAGGAGAGAAATAACTCTAATTGAAGAAGTAGGTTGCTCGTTTTCTTCCGAGGCGAGAGAAGCAGGTCTTCTGTAGCATTTGCTTTGTTCCGGGCCCATGAGACTAGGTCGCGCTGGCCATCCTGGCGAGAGCTGGACAGCGCAGCTTCTCACTGCCGGTGTTGAGTTTGGGATGAGGGGGGCAGCCTGGATCCTAGGGCATGCCCAAGTGACGTGATAGAATGTAGCTTTTGCAGTGCAGAAGCGGCATGTGTTAGTAGGATAGACTGTAGAGAATATGACATGTAAATGCCTTAGGTGGGGGAAAGCATTTCTCTGCAATGAGCGCCGTACTACAACGTCCTCTCTTTATGGTTTTGTGCGGCGGGGGACGGTGCGGCGACTGAAGCGAACATTCTGAGGGATAACATGAAAAGTCATGTTGATTAGGGACGACATTCCTGTTGTGGAGGAGCCCGAATGGTGAGAGGAACACTCAAAGGTGAAAATCATATTTTTATTATTATTCAAAAGGATTGAAAACGATACCTGGACATTAGCCTCAAAAATTCTAAACTTGAAAACTCAGTGTTTGTGAAGTAAACAAAACTCACAAAAGCCGAATTTGAAGTTCCCGTGTCATTCGCGCCAGTGCAGTGACGTCAAAGATTGAGTATTTCTGCAACTCAAGTTTCTCTAACGTCTCCGTGTCGTCTTCGCCCATGTCCCGCGATCAACCGCTCCGTGCGTGCCGCCTATCGCTGTAAGCAGACGATGCTTCACTTTCGAGTTTGAAGTTCTTTTATTTCTTTTAGAGTTTATTAGGGCTCTTTCAGCAATCTCAAATTCTTCGAAACGGTGTGGGGTCGAAGAGAACGCCCAGTGGACGGACTTTTGTGAGCCACGTGAGGTGCCACGTGGCTCCGGTTCTGCGTGAAAGGCTGCCCCGGCGGAGTCACTACCGAAACTACGGTACACAGACACCAAACCCAGTTGTTTTGACCGTTTGACGGTTCCCTTTTTCGAAGTCAGAGGTCGTCGGGCATCGAAAAGAGAACTTCGTCCGATTCCCCAATTCGCCGATCATCCTCAGTGCTATATGCTTCGAGCGCCGTCATCTTTTGCAAGGGAGGAAGAAAAAGCAAGGAGGTTACATCACTCCGGACTTCGATTTGCGGTATTTCAAAAATAAGGACCCTAGTGCGGTCGCAATCGCGTTAAAAACATGTTTTACGAATGCCGTTATTAAATATTATAAAAATGACGCTTCCAAAACTTCTAAATTTTATAATCGGTTATGTCACAAACAAAAAGAAGCGAGGAGGTGAAGAGCGGGAGATAAAAATACCAAAAATAAAAAAACGCGCGCGGGGAAATTTTTTTTTCCGTTATGGTATTTTTTGGCGTGTCTATGACTACAACTTGCATCCTTGTTTGACCAAAAATAAATACGATCTTTTGGGTGCCAATGCACCTTTAAAGATCGGGCAGACGCGTGTGCGCGTTCACGCCCACTGAAGGAATCATGTCCTGGCGTCAAGATCAGGGATACTGTGGGGAGTTGTTCGTGAGGGGTAACTGGATAGGATTCGGTGACTGAATTTAGAAAGACGACCTTTCCCAAAACTACTGCAGGCCGCATGTGAGATCGATAATTATTGTAAGGAATTTAATAGTTGAGGTGGACGTGATAGCGAGCGCTATCGCCGCTTCCTCCGCCACAAGTGGGCAGGGAGTAGTAATGGACGCGGAATTCAGTTCCTCCATGTCCTCGCCAAACACACTGACAGCCATAGCCAGGCGACCCGGTATCGAGCGGCATCTGCGTATCCGACGTTTCCGGCGTTTTGAAATAAATTTACTCTGGAGAGCACCCTGTTTGGCCGATATTCGCGACTCCAGCGAACTATAGGGGGCGCGCTGGTCAAGTCAATATGGCCGGACAAATGGAGGTCGTTTTCGTCGTTAAGCACGCGGACCACCATACATTTCTTGCACTGCAGCGTAAAATCGGTGTTACATATGAAAGCAAAGCGAGTTTTTTGACGGTAGAATCCTACTTCTTGTCAGCGCGCAGGAATGACAAGGCGGAAGCATAGAAATAATTACAGGAAACCATGTTTGTTTCTATGCTGCCTACGAGAACGAAGCAGCGATAGCAGACGACTGAGTCGAAACGACCTCCTCTTCTGAGCTTCTCGGAGTTGCCGCTTCGCGGCTTCGGTTTTGCTGGAGTCGCCAATACTCTGCTCCACACGAGAGGGAGCTTAGCTGCATAGTTCAACGCCCTTCAACCTCGCCTTTTGTTAAGCCTCTCCCATCTGCTCTCGTGTCTTCGGAATGCTGTGAACGAGCGCGGCGGCCGCTTTAAGCAAGTCAAGCGGGGTTTCACATGCAGCGATTACGCGGCAAAATTCGCTGCCGCCAGCGGCGCGGCGGCACGGATCGCGAGGTTTCATTTCACATTAGCGTTTTCTGCCGCTATGATGGCCAATGTTGCTTGCAGCAAGCTTGCATAGTCGGTTGCAGCGGCTTCTAACAACAATTTTAATGCCTTAGGTGTCAGCTTCCCCTTTAATTTCAAGTTAATAAGACAAGTCAAGTGTTTAAAATACTAAATGAACCTTTGTTTTATTTGTTTATGGTTTTTTTTTTTAACTTCATTTTCGCAGCAGATGAAACCTCGGATCATCCTCGGCAGCGTCACGGGCAGCGCCTTTTTCGAAGACTCCAACTAATATGGCCGACCCGAACCTCCTGGACGGCGTTGGAGTAGTTGGTATTTCCGAAAGGGGGTATGTGCCTTACTTGGTGTGACAATCTGTGTTGGAAAAGACACAACCATCTACATGTCGCTCAGTTCTTTCTTCTTCTTCTTTGTTTTCTCCACTAGCGCTCGCACAAGCCGCTTCCGATTGGCGTCTCTTGAGCTCGGTACAGTTGGTACTCAGGCGAGGAAAGTAAAAAAAGAGCCGCTTATTTTATTGAGAAAACGAATTCTGAGTGAGGGGACAGCAATCCCCCTCTTCTATATTCTCCTGAACAGTTCCGACGAAACTGCTAAAAAAAGAAGCAAGACACGCCAAAAAATATAAAATAAATAAACTGCAAACCAGTCGTTAGCGTACTTTCTCAGATTGTCCTCTGCCTCAAGAACGTGTAAATGCCACCGTCCTATGCGCCAGCTTTCCCGCAATGTTTCTCCTCTTGTCACGTGATTTCCCGCCTCGCTGTGTGCGGCCAGCGCGAAAGCTCCGCTCTGCCGTGGCGAAAAATTTCCAACCTGCTGGAACCGTGCCGCTCAGCCGCTGCGGCTGGCCAGAGCGACGCGACGGCAGAAATCGCGCCACTCTAGGGCCAAAATCGCTGCATGTGACACCCGCTTCAGAGGGGTGGAGCGAAACGCGTGACCTCTCTCCGTAGGACTCGTATCGACAAAATCGCTTGTGTTAATATTTGTCACGTAGCTGCCTGTCGCGCTGATGGGATCACTGGGGCTGTAGTCTTCGCCGTTTGCCACAGTTATAGAAGTAGGCGGGCCACGTGGGTCCGGTTTCCGAAATACGCTCTTCAGTGTTCTGTTGCTTTCGTGCGTTGCAGACGCGGCCGTGGTTTTTGGTCGTAAACGGCGGAATTCGTCCATGCTAATTTTTCGGTACTGGCCGTTTTTTTCGTTAGAGTCCCTAGAAGTCTTGTGCCGTGTTTCTTGGACGTGCTTCGACAAAAACAAAAAACTGCTTTTTGCCGACGACGAGACTTCAGTAGAATGTGGATAACGTTCTCACGTGGTTTTGGGGACCAGTTTGTAACGATGTATATTTCTTGGTGCAATAAAGTTATATTAATATTATTATCTACTTCGACTGTGTTGGTGTTTCACTGTGCTTCCCGAGTCGGATTAGGCATCTATCAAGGATTACATGCCATCACTCTTTTATTAGTAAGTACACTGGAAGCATGCTTCAGACAGCCGTCATACTTTCATCTCAATCCCCACGGTTTCTCGTGTTTTAATTTATGAGTTTTTCTTGGCTTGAAAAGAGTGTTAATTCTATTTATTATTTTTGCTTTTTCGGTTTCAGAAATGAAGAATAATATTTCTAAATGGCTGTCGATAATAATATGTGTGTAATGATAGTGGTTTTAATAAACTTGTAGGAGCGACTGAGGACAATTTTGTTCTCCCGGGCATGTGATTGATATGCAACATTTGATAAGCAACGGCCTATACATACGCCGACTTGCACGACGTCCGGCCAATACAAAGCAGACGCATCGTAGAGTATTTGCATGATATTGCGCAAACACTAGGAGGGGAAAAAGACAGTACGCTAAAACCTGTGGATGTCAAGCGGTGGGTGAAAGACGGGACAGTTGGGCTATATTGGAACCGATTTTCCGCCGATACTGGCACGACACTGTCAAGTATTGCCGTGCTGCTTGGGAACGACACTGATGGCATCGGACCGTCGTGTTTCCAAAGCTTGTCTAGTTTAATTATATTTTTCTGGAGCGTCGTGAAAAAGTACTTGTGTGGCACACCAGAGAAATGCCCAACTTCGGTATGTCTTTGGGCTTTCTTTGCCACATATTTGGCACTCCAGAGGCTAGCCAGTAAAGAGCCAAACTTTGCCAGGCCCCGAAACCCCAAACTAGGATTTACGTCGGCTGTTACGGCTCAAGTCTAGCACTTTGGCACTTTTCTGGCGGACCAGAGAAAAGCCAAACTTTGGCATCTACGAACTCCTCAGATTAGGCGTTACTTTGGCAGTTATGGCGGAATGTATTTCACGTACTTTGGCACTCCTGTGGCGACCCAGAAAAAAGCAAAACTTTGGCATGCTCTACTATCGTCAGGGCAATAGTTGGGCAACATCGTTTGGTACTGACAAGTGCCATGAAGCAAAGCCTAACATGGGCCAAAATTAAGTCCTTAGGTTCAGAGCGTTGAACCAGAACCGAACCGAACCGAAAACCGGAACCGAACCGTTATTTTTAGCCGAACCGGAACTGAACCGAACCGAAATCTTCGCCGCCATCTTGGAACTAAACCGGAACTAAACCGGAAGACAAATATAACGGTAACCGGTTCAAAACGGTTCACGGTGATTTTTTTATTATTATTATTATTACAAAATGAGTGTTCGAGAATTAAAAATTGACAGCTGTATTTCTTGTAGTGATCAAATTGTCATATACCGAATTGTTATTATATAAGAATTGTATAAGAAATTGCGGGTTTTCGGGGCGCTTTTGGATTGGCACTACGATTAATCATGTGTAACACGGTCACGTGACGTCATGGTGTCAAGTCATGCTGTTAAATAATGTCACGTCACGTGGTCCCGTGGCATAGTCGCGTGAGTCACCGCGTCAAGTCTACTTAAATTGAGAACCTCACTAGATGTATTAGCGTTGTTGACATTGTTACGTCACAAGGCATCACGACTTCTCACCGAGAGTCACGTGACACCGTGACGTTCTCGATTGTCATGAGCTCGAGTCGAGTGCTCGGGTTCCTGACAATCAGCATCGCCAAACATTCGTGTTGGCTCGTGTTCAGTCAAAGATGAGAATAGCCGAACTTTAACAATGTCTAAAGCTCAACCGATGCATTATTCTTTGCCAACCCCAGCGCATGACTATGATGAACACTGACGGTACATTATAATTAGCGTCAGATCATATCGCCGCTTGTTCTACTAGCGAGTTGAAGAGGGGAAAACTGTTTCTTTCCTTGATTTTTTTGCGTCTACCATTTAGCGGTTATGAAAACTGATGGGTGTTTTTGCAAGTTATCAACGCCAGGGATTAGCTCTTGGCTGTATTTACTGAAAGTACATAAAAATTGGTTGCATTACCCATTTTACATGTATACATCATTGAGGCACTCAAACATGTTCTCGGTGTTGCTGAACTGTCTGATAAAGTTGTTCCCGAGAATTGAAGCATTGAAAGGACTAAATACGATTTATTAATGTGATGATAAATAGAACCAAAAGTGTCTACGGCAGGGACACCTGAAAAGAAAGTTTCCAGTGGCTTCAGAGGGACAGTCGAACGTTGGCAGCCACTCCACTTCTTGCGGTTTCGTTTTAACTTTACAGTTTTTGGATGCAAAATAAAAGAAATGGAGTATTACTGTTATCAAAGGACACAAATATAATTGGCGATTTGGCATCCTTAAACGGAGGAGCGAGTCAAAAAGATATAAAAAGTATTCCCTTGAGGACCATCGTAAAAAGTAAATAAAAAAGGGGGGAGGGGGGTGGTTCCTCTGCTCCGCATCTTCGGCGCAGACCAGAGAGCGTGATCCCGCAAAACCATTTCTTTTGGAAAATCCCTCCTGCCAGAAAGCGCGTTTTCGTGGTGCCAAACGCTCGCGCTGTTCCTCACGACGCTGCACTAAGAAAGGATTATTTTTGTTTCCGAATACATGGGTCGCAATGAGCGCCAACCTTCTGTAGCGTGCATTTTGTACCACGAGATTTGATTTTGTCAGCAGAAAGAAACCTCAATGACCAGTAGCATATAGTGCGATGATGTCTTGTGAAACCATGTTAAACAGATCAGTTTTCTGGGGAAATCTGATGTTCTCAACGCAATACTCTGTTCACTTTAAGAGGTAGCATGGCAGAAGCTACAAGAGCGAGCCCCCGGGTTTTCAGCGTCCTTGCCAAGCACACGAGCCCGTTCAGTGCAAGCAGTGTTCAGGACCGCATGCTCGCGCTTGTAGCATCGGTTGCGTCTGGACTCAAATGGACCCTGCAAAGCGTTTCTGGCATTTTTTTTTAATTCGCATCCCGTTCGCTCGAACTAGTTAGCTAAGACTCTAGCAACACATTAAATATGAAATAAACAAAAAAATTGATGTATTTTGAACATGATAGGTGAACAAAGTTCAAAATATAGAGCACATTTGTTTTTGTTAATGACGTTTTTGGTTTGAATTAATAATGAACCGAAACGACAAGAGCGTGCAAGGACCATGCGCGATCTACCTAAGTGCTGGAAATTAACATCCAGTTATGAAGATGTGAAAGCTCCACCAATTTACGGTTGTTCCAAGCAAACATTTCAGTGAGAGTCAGGTGCTTGAAAGGATCACAAGGTCACTTGCGCCTGTTCAGTCAGTCCTACTTCGTATAATTTTATGTTGTCATTATCCGACGTTTTCGACCAATGTCGTACTGAACGCTCGTGTTTGACACTGATAGGCACACCTTTCGAGGCAGCATTTGGTTTTATTCGTCCCTTTAAAAAGCACGTAAAAGAAGAAGAAACGTTATTTTTAAAAAGCCTGGTTGGGACAGGCGTGTCAGAAAATCAAATTTACGCATTTTCTTTTTTTTTTGCTGCAGAGCAATATTGACGGCGCGAAATGTGATTTAGATCGGTAGTCCCCTCCTTTCCAGTTATTTTCTCTCTCGGCATTTCGAGCGCGTGGAGGAGAGGTAGATCGGCTTTGCCATCACGTTGAGGTGGAGAGTTTATCACCGTGTCGTTGAAGTGGAAAGACGTGTATGACCATTACCTTACGTCATAGATTTTGCGCGCAGAATTTAAAATAAGTCTCGCGCCGTCAATATTCATATAAGACATGTTTTTTCGCGTAAAATTCATTTCTTGACACGCGTGTCCTAATAAGACTGGTTAAAAAGAATGTTTTATTTTTATTTTCAGTGGCCCTTTAAGTTGAAATGAAGTATAGCAAAAACTGGATATCCAAATCGTAAAGTTGTGCAGTATATATAGCGATCTCGTGATGATATGCGGCAACCTAATCAAATATTAGAGCGCGCATGCCTTATAAAACAGAGAGTGGTAAAATGAAGCCCCAAAACGAGTGCACGTAAAACCGAATATAACTTTAGCCTCACAAGACAGTCTTCTGCGAAGTTTCGAGCTCGTGCAAGTCGATGTTCAAATGTGATTTAAATTAGAAACATATTTCCTGTTCTTCACGCTATTTATATGTAATTATTAACATCATTGCACGCATCTCTATTAGAAAAATATCAACCTGATCAAAACAGATTCGTTTTTTTTATCAGGGTGAATATTTAAACGTGGAGAGCAGCAAATTCTTTTCCATCTACGGTGTGGCGTTTACTTCACTCACTTTTTCTTCTTCAAGTGCCCCAGTCTGTTGACATACGCCGATGGTTAAGTGCCTGTCGACTTATTTAGCCGGGCCTATAGGACATGTTTGGTGATGGTCTGTATATCTCGAATTTTTGACCCAGCCAGACGGAGTTTCGTCAAACGTGTTTACATTTAAAACATGCATTTATATATATATATATATATATATATATATATATATTGTGCAGTAAGGAATTATTTAGAAGAAATACCATTTACTATCTCTCTTTCTGTACATTTCGTGTATTTGCCTTAAGATGTATAAAGTTAGCACACAGTCCTTTTTGGCATACCCCGCGACCCGGTGTTTCGCACTGAAAAGCAGCGAACAAAAAGCACGTTTCGGCAGAATCAACAAATGACGTATTTTCGAATATCGTCCTCCCGTGTCGGTTTCAAGCGGTTATGTGAACTTTATACAGTCAAGTTTATTGATGACAATAAGAAAATATAGTTTAGTACTGCATGAAGACTTCACAACATAAGTGAAGTGCCAACCACCCTCAAGATATATATCATAAGTAAATACACCAACAAATTATCTGAAATATGGTCTGCCAAATCTCTTCCGGTGTTTTTATCCTCCATAGGCACGTCTATAACCGATTTGGGAGAACCTTAAACATTTTTAAGCCGATTTAGATAACATAAGTGTTCCTGACGTAAATTAAATTTCTAAAACATACAGAAGTATGTTGCCTTTTCAATGTGGTGAGCAACAATCTTACGTGCCAGTGGGCTGGACGAAATCAAAGAACACAGTGGCGCGTGGCGGAATTATGACGATTGCGCACTGAGACCGTCACAAAGTGACAAATTAAGGAGCTGCAATGTAGAGTGGAGTATGAAATGCTATGTAATTTCAGAAAGAGTTTTACATAAAGACAGGGGACGGGACAACACATATTGTTGTTGTCCCGTCCCTGTCTTTATGTATAAAACTCTTTCTAAAGTTACATCATTAGCAACGCGCTCACCAATAAGTATGAAATACTACATTGTTCTATTTAACAAAAAAATTTCAAGGGTGATGTTTATTTGCAAATTGAATTGACCGCCATTTTGACAAGACCAAACCTCAAACGCCAAGCTATGTCGAAAATGTTCACTTCGAGTACGCGCTATTTTAGGCCAGATCCGATCTGGTACGAAGTAGACTTGGAAGTAATCCGTTACAAGTAGCGGATCACTTGTAATCTGTTACTTGTAATGAATTTCTTCCCAAGTCTGCTTCGTACTCAGATCGAATCTGGCTTAAAATAGCGCGTACCGAAGGGAACATTTAACGTAACGGATTACTTGTAATCCGTTACTTTTTTAAGTAATTTTGCAATTGCCACGTTACTTTCTTTCGGAAGTAATTTGTAATGTAATTTCGTTACAAAATATTGTAACGGATTACTTAAATTACTCGTTAGATTTTTGTTTTCTAATATGAGCATAATACAGTAACTCGGAGCAATGCGAGCAGAACATTCAGCCGCATAAAGAGAGCAAGTTCAACAAAATAGAAAACATCACAGAAGGGGAAAATAGCCGAAAATAAAACACGATATTTTGTATGACCGGTTACTAGAATCACTAGAAAGACGGACAAGGCATGTACAGATACACGAAAGACGAAGATCAAGTAAGACAACGCCAGGTAAGCCATCATGTTTTTCTTCTTCTCCAGGGCAGGAGAATGCTCTCCGTGTTTATTTGTTTTTGTCTTTTACACCGTTTCACCCTTTCCAATTCCTTCGACGTCTCCCGCCACCTGCACACAACATCCCACGCGGGTCCGTACCCCCTCGATTGGCGGGTTCACAACTCGCCTAACAAATGATGTTCCCTCGCGCAACATCATCGAATTCTCTTTGTCTTTGATGTGGGCTACTGTATTCTAGCACGCTCTTGAGGCACGGCTGAAAAGCGCCCGGCGCGAGGTTAAGAGCATCGTCTTCGAGGGTACGGAGGATACTTCTTCTGGTTTGCTTGTCTGGGCATAGTAGGTCGAGTCCACTCCAACTTTACAGTCAACTGTCAACATAAATGGGGGGAGGGGGGTTAGGCCATCTAAGGTGTGCCGACAGAGAGAGATAGAGACACCGCGTAAAAGTGGTGTGTTCCTCTATTGTTTTGTGAGACCGATGGCCACCGCTTCTCTCGCTCTCTATGCCCTCCCCCTCCTGGCCTCCACGAATATTGGTATTAAAGTGAGAACCGATGAATTGTCGATAGCCCGTAACTGCCACTTTTTCTCCGACTGGTCGAGCTTTCGGTCACTGGTGAGTCCGTCGTCTCCCATGGCTATCTCTTAATGAGATGCTCAAAATTCATCGCATTAAGAAAAAACGTAAACCTAGAGATTCAAGGCATACTTTGCTTGCCAAAAACACACATTGTCATCAGCAAGAACAACAAAATCTAATCTATAGAAACGCATCAAGGTAAGCTGGGCCACCTGCGTTCTGCATTGGCTATATATTGTAACGTTAAGAACCACGGTATTTATTTTGTTGTGAATGACATGCGAAACACCCAAATCAAATGGAACCGTTCGTAGATCGCCTTTTTAGCTCCGAATCTCACAGAGGAGGTAGACGCTGCTACTGGAGCATGCGCTACCGCTAGCTTTGTCTGCACATTTCCAGAGATCATTTCTGGAGGCCGTAAGCTAGCGGAATGGTAGGTGTGGTTGCAGTTTTCGGTGCCTCGTCAGCTTACAGGTGAACGGAGTGCACCTACACTCTTTCCCTAAAATACAATATTTGATTTTTACACGAACTACCATATTACGGGCGTATGAGAAATGAAAAGTAGTGTTGTAGAACATTTTTGAAAAACATCAGAATTGTTTCTGTTGTTTTCTGAGATAACTGTACGGAAAAAGTAACGTGAAAGTAGTTTATAACGTAACGAGTAAAGTAATCCGTTACTTTAGTGAAAGTAATTTGTAACGGTTTCCATTTTATTTGAGGCTCGGTAATTTGTAATTGTAATCCATTAAATTTTCAAGTAACGAGCACAAGTCTGGTAACGAAGGACACTCTTTTCCGCATGACTATTCGCCAGTATCGCGTGTGCTGGGTGTAAACAACATTGGTCAGAAAAGCAAGTGTTGTGATTGCCGCTCAGTGTTTCTAATAAACGATAGATTTATTTATTTATTTATTTCACGTACTCTCAAGGCAACATGCATTGGAAGAGGCGAGTGAGCTATGGGGCCTATACAATGTGCCCATATTGGTAGAAGACATTCTTAAACAGGACAATATCAGTGATGTTGGCAGTCGAGGCGGGAAGGTGATTCCAATCCAAGGACGTCTGAGGCAAATGAAAGAATATTGAAATGAACGATTGTAATGAAATTTGGAACGACGACCTCAAGATTATGATCAACGCGAGCGGACACGTACAATGGTGAGGCCAGAATTGGCTTTGATGAAGGATTGCAGAAAGCATTATTGGTGGAATATCTTCTATGTTGAAAGGTACGCAAACGAACTATTTTGCGCGCGATGAATATGGGACTTGTAAACCGAATCGAGCTTTTCATTGTGCGTGACGCTGGCTGTGCGGAGATAGGTCTGGACGAGAATTGAACCGGGCTCAGTGGTTTTGAACGGATTCATAGTATGGTAATTAGTGACGAGTGAGCAGGGTCCCGTACAGCAGCAGTGCATTCCAACTTTGGACGAATTAGAGTTTTAGATACATGGTTGAGCAGTAATGAACGGAGCGAGAAAAGAATTTCTTTTTCAAACACCCTAGCACATGGCGGTTAACATAACTGTTAACTGCGTATTCTCAAGACATGGTATCAAGCAGGTGTTAGACGACACATGAACTCCCAAAGATATTTACCAACAGACACTGCAGTTAGAAAGGGTTTGTTTTAAAACCTTTCACTGACACTTTGATTACCGCTTTTAGCTCAAATTGCGTTCGCTCATCATATATATTTTGGAAACGTATTTTGTAAACAAGATTTGGGGATATATATGGCGAGGACGTGCCTATTTCGGGATTTTATGCACTGTATACGTTCAAGGGTCCAACAGGATTCGACTTTTAGTACCTGCGACGGAAAGCTGTACATTTAACCACGGGCATTTTAGGCGGCATACCAGACTGAATTATATCCCTTTCGACTTAGGTAAAATATAGGCGACTGAGGTAAAAAAAAAAAAGAACAGGTGTCTCAGTCTTATATACTGATATCCTAGCTCTTTTATTTTACTCTTGATCGAACCCAAATGACGCACTTCCTTCTGCTCGATTCACGCGGTCCCATTGTGCTTATGATTTTCAGTTCCGACGTCGTAACTCGAGTGACGTCCCAACTGAAAACAGCGAAGTAGAACTCATCTTATGATTCGGGCGTCTAGCGTCCACCGGTGTAATGAATCTGAGTTTATTCTGCTGAGGACACTGAAGTAGTCACAGAGCCCAAGGAATGCGTAGAATCAACAATTTCAGCGCAAAAAGAGCCCGGCCACTCGCAGCAACGGCGACAACATCGCATCCCTATGGTTTGTTGACGGGGACTCTACGTTTTTTGCCATACCACATCGCACAATGCTGGCCGCTAGGAATGCGCCGGTTTGTTCGTAACTGTGAGTCGGTGAATGACTGGAAAGTACGGTAGATCTCTGAATCTGTGACTAACGCTGAACAGTTGGTATAAAACAAGAGCCATGACATATAACCAAAGTGGCAAATTCAATGATTTCCATGTAGGTGTGACAAGTCAGTGATAACGGTTAAAAATTGAAGAGTTAGATTCTGACAAATAAGCAGTGTGCCCGATACCAAAATAAGAAACAAAGCAGTGTTACTCGTTTGTAGAAAGGTTATTGCGTTGCGAAAAAAATATTCTTTTATCTTGAAATTTAAGGAAATATGTATACCATTACCATTTCTTCCGACAACTAATTATATTCATTGTGTTACTTGACAATTCAGTATAATTTAGCATCGGTAAGCAGCGCATATGAAATTCGACAGTCCTTAACCCTTACTGCCGGCTGTCGCTTATTCGAGGCATACCGGCGAAACGCTCCCGGCGCCGCAGCGAAGTCCTGGCATGCTCAAATCCCGGACGCGTAGCGCCACCTAGGGGCAGTGGTACAAGTTATAACCAGTTTCGTCCGCCGCTTTACGAAAGAAGCGGAGCATGTTCCACCGGACCTTATTTCTTCGACTTTCTGGAAACAAAGGTGAGTTCAGGTCTACAACAAATTGCTTTTCTTTGCCGGTATCCTGGAGCAGTGGTTCTCAACCATCGATGTTTCGCGGACCCCTTGTGGATCGGCGGAGATGATGGAGGACCCCGTTCGCGGTGAAGGAAGGAGAAAAGTATATGTTAAATATAATAATGATTTTATAAATGGATATAACTGAGGGCTCGTGCGAAGTAAACTTCTCTTATTGACATACACACAAGAAAACTCGCCCAAAAACTGAAACATTTCTTATTGATCTGAAAAAAGACAACTTTTATTGCCGGGCTTTACTGATGAGGCAGGGCTTCGCGGACCCCTAGAATGCTTTCGCGGACCCCAAAAGGTCCGCGGACCCCCATTTGAGAACCACTGTCCCAGAGATTACCCACAGCATAATGTGAGTTCACGATACGTGTTTCTTTTTCTATGATGGCCGGTTACATGGTCTGTCGCGAATTCGCGTCATTTGGCATTTGCAGTCCGAAAGCGATGGTGTCATGATTACAATAAACGGTGATTTTATTCATTTGACCAATTTTCTTATTGTTGCTGATGGCAGATAATGAATCCTGGAGCCTTCTATGGAGGAACAAACGCTTCGGACGCGGCTTCCACCTGAGGATGGCGTAATGACGACAGTTCTCATAATGCCAGCGATGAAGACGAGTCCAGGACTGCAGCCCACGCCACGCAAGGTGTTTCCCTAACGGCGTCAGAATCTGGTAGTGATGAAGATGACAAGGGTGACACCGCGGCTGCGCGGGCATGCGCAGCCACGGTGTCGCACGGTGTTTTTCTGAGATCGGGGCGCTAAGGGCATCTGTCGCAATGAACATACAGATGCCTTTGCGCCCTGGAACTAGAAAACAAACTTCTGGGAAAGCTGAGAAGCAAAATCTCGAGAGGGATGTTCGAGTCATCGCAGCACCAAAATCAGGTGGAGGACAGATGCATAGTGCCCTGTCAGTGCATCTAACAAACAAGGAATTAGAATTTTTACTTGAGAAGCTCCGATTGGGTATATGGATAGTGTGTTGTTCCAATAAACATTCAGTTGAAAGTAGCGCTCCGTGTTGTCTTACATACTCTGTCCCTGTTTTTGCGGCGCACTTTGTCGAAATAAGTCATGTACCAGCCGGCCCCATCTGTCACTATTGATATAAGAATGTGTATTTTTACGTATTCTCTTTTCGCACTCTGTTGACTTCCCTGTTACCCATGTGCATATACATGGGAGTACCGGATGAATAGGCTTTCAGTTGATAATCAGCGCAGTCGTCTGTGTCGTCCACGCATTGTCATTGCTTTGTCCCGCTGTTTTAAACCAAAATGCGCATCAAGCAACCTGGCCCAAACATATCTTTTAGCTCTTAAAGTAGTCAAAAGAAACGCTCAAAAACCATATTTTTAGCGATTCACTTAACAGTATGCCGTATTTACCGTATCAAAGCTTTTTTCTTTGCATCTAGGAATGAGGCGACATCACTTTTATTGATCATTTAAACGATCAGCTAATAAATTGAAATATAGTTAAAACTACTGTACCTGTTGATTTGCCTTTCCAAAGCCATACTCAATCTCAGATGCAATACACTGGGTAATGGTATTTTTTTCTATCAAAAATAATCTATCCGTGTGGCAATAAGCTTTTCTAAAAGAGTGTTCTTGATACCGATATTGGTCTGTAGCTTGAAAGTTGGTTTCACGTCACCGTTTTTAATTATTGTCCTTATGCATTTGGTAGTGTAGAAAAGATGCAATCTCAGAGAGATTTACTGAGACTTATTTCGCTTGATCATTAATGACAATTCGTGTGAATGAGAAACACTTCTTGGATTTTAAAAACGTTAATGAATATTGAGATTGCTGCATTTGAAACGCAATATTGAATGACTGGTCGCAAGTAAAAGGTCCAGCAACAAGATGAACTTGCCCTCCGTAAAAGTGATTTTGAGAATGTGCTCATTCTCGACGGAATGCTAGCAGGCAGCACACTTCGAACAGCATGCACTCCTAGTTACTTTAAATTTTAAGG
This sequence comes from Ixodes ricinus, assembly GCA_037355805.1. Taxonomy (NCBI): domain Eukaryota; kingdom Metazoa; phylum Arthropoda; class Arachnida; order Ixodida; family Ixodidae; genus Ixodes; species Ixodes ricinus. Next base: position 573 of record JAZHYW010050695.1, on the reverse strand, counting down.
GACTTCAGTCAATTCCGCTTCAAAAATTGTCGGAAGACGCTGCATTGTCTAAACAAACACACATATAGTATAGAAATAAACAAACTAATATGCAGACGGTCTTCTTTGGTAGAAATTTTATTTAATAAACACAGCTATTGTGACGATCGGTCTCCTATTTTATGTCTCCCCGTCCGTATTACATACTTGCACGAGGCCGTGTTTGTACGGCAGTGACGGAAAACGAGTCTGAAAAGCCTTAACAAAACGCCCTTTACGAGTGTGCAGGGGACCGTTTTGTGTTTGGCTATAATAAATCTCTGAAAGAGTGTACGTAGCATAATGAAACCTGCAGAGAACGTTAACATAGTCCTGCTTGAATATTTCGTGCGACAGTGTTTCGCGGATGCGCAGCAGTTTCAGCTATCATGGCGGCGAGCTGTTGTTGCCAGTACCAGTAAAGCAGCCTTGTATTATCAAATTTCCAGTGAAGAACAAAGTTAAAGAACTTGTTGTTGGGTTGTTTGGTGTTGACTGTAATGAACCATGGTCAAAAGCGCTGAAAATGACGTTGCACAAGATAGAACATAAATA
>JAZHYW010050688.1:0-16267 GCA_037355805.1 Ixodes ricinus | reverse complement strand
ATTACTTCGTTCAGTTTACGTATTACTGATCAAAGGTGAGGTTTTACGCGATGCTTGCAGTTGTGCAAGTTTCTACGAACACGTACAAACAAGCCGATTCTTCTTTCGTCTGTGCATGCTTGGCATGCCACCGGCGCACATTCCACCTCATGTGGCTCGTCTTCCGAAAATCGCAAGCTACGATTTTCGCAGCCTCCGATTTCTGTTCAATTTTCGGTTCGTTTTTTCGCAAATGTGTTCCCGGCTTAATAAAACAATTTTATATATTAGTTTCTAAAATATTTCATCATACTTGTTCGGTGGCATTCACCGGGGTCTCTAATGGTGCACTGAAGAATTGTTTCGTGGTTTCATGTGCCGCCACATTGGTATGAAAACACTTCCTAAACATATGCGAAAAACTTGGACCAAAACGCTCCGAAGTAAAACTAGCCGAATGAGCTGCAGGATTTATTTATATTAAAAATTTAATAATACAAACTGAGGCTTATTTAGTTTAGTAAATTACTAATAGTTTGTGTATTATTTATACCTCCATGATTAAATAAAATTAACCCCCTATAAATAAGATTTAAGAACGATTTGGCATGGCCTGACAGTCCCTTGAATCAGCGGCTAGGTTAAGTTTGTGAACTTATTTCCGCAAAAAAGCTTGGGTTTGGACTAGTTGGTTTTTCATTATTTCTGTTCTCCGGTGCTAAGGTTTACAAACTTGGACAAAGAAGGACGACACCCCCACACGAAAGGCGCCTTTCGTGTGTGAGTGTCGTCCTTTTTTATCGAAGTTTGCAAAACATAGCAGTGCAGAATAGAAATAATTATTTCCGCACTAATTAAAAAAAAACGCATGAATAGATAATTTATCCCTATCAAAGGGAAGTAAAACAACATGTTCGGGAGCAATATCTTGTTACAACTTGGTTATATCAAATTTAAAAATAAAATTGTCGAATTCAGGTTAAGTAAAAGTGCAACTACAAAATTTAGTGGTGTCTTTTTTCCCGTTACTTTTTTAAAGCAAGCAGCCGAATAGGCAACTACAGTGCTTGTATTACCCCAACACCATGTACTTGTGGTGTTTTGAAAGCGCGGTGGAACCAAACATAGGATGAATAATATTGTGACCGGAAGGAATAAGCTTCATATAACGAACTTGAAGAGACCAACAAAGGTCGTCAGTCTTAAAGGGCAAAATTTTTATATCCACTGATTTGCCTAACAATTTATACAGCACATTAATATACACATTTAAGCTAGCAACCCTAATTGCAAGTCGATATAATTTTTTCCGCAAAGTTATTTTATTTTAAACTTTGGTCTAAAAGGCTGATAGCCTCTACTGGCACCGCTAAAAACGGGACGTCAAATGTTGTAAAAGGGGGGCAGTGGACCTTCCTTCAAACGGGTAAAAATAAGTTCGGTGGTGTAAAATGCATGCTAAAAAAACTAAAGCCAGAAATAAAAAAAAAAAGTAAAGATGCGCAAAGTATTGTGTTTTTTAGACTGCCTGCTCGAATTGCAAGTTATGCAAAATAAGACCTCACCCACTAGAGAGAGCAAAAAAAAAAAAAAACATTAATGTTGGTTTTCGCAAAACCCCTTATACTGCCGTTTACTCGGTACCTATTTTGAATTCGGGAATAATAAGTAGCATGCCAGGAAAAGTAAAGTATGGGTATTCCGAAGATGTGATTAGTCGGTGTAAGTAAACCAATCGCCAGAGTTCAAGCTGCACGATATTTTTGTATGACATTTATAAAATGCGGGTTAGAGCGTCATGAAGTCCTGGCTGCGTACATATATTTGGCGGAATAGGGAAGGGCTTCGCAAGTTTAAACTCAATTTTAAAACACGAATGTGAGTGGTGAGTGATAAACGAAGTTGATTTTGTTTTAAATGGTAGGTCATCAACACAACGTAATTATTGGTGTGAAAATAAGGGACTGGGAACTGGGTACTAGCCTAAAGATAGAGGTCATTAGGAATACAAACTTTTTAACAACTCTTGGTCGTCTGTAAACACAATGCTATTCTGTTTCCTACCTAAGGCGCCAAGTGTTGCGATGTGGCCAGGCAGACAACAAATTATGATACACGAACGATAAAATCAGTATCCCCAATTTACATTGCGTGAATTTCTTTAGTAACAAATAGTTATTTTTTGTATATGTGAACAGCTTCTGTGGAAGACAACTACGCATATGAAAAAGTGCACTTATGCAAAGTTATCAATCCGCTGTTTTTCCCTTTCATCTGCTTTCTTCGTTTGTTTCTTTTAGTTCAAGCTGTTCCTTCACCAATATTTACCAACTAACTCAACTAAAACCTGTAACTCAGATCTTTGTCGTTTTTGTTTTGCTTTTTGCTATACACTCGTCAGGTAGCCAGAGTTGTCCCAACAACTAAAATGTGCCGTAAATTAATACCGACTCTATGTTTAGTTTGTATACTATACGTATATCTCTGGACACCATTGTAAGCGGCCTATAGTTACTGACAAGGCGAGAACGTCAGAAAAGAGCTCACGTTGTCCCTCCTTCGACTTGAGCTTCCTACCTTCGATAACGCTTCGACGTCTCGTGCACCATGGACGCATGCGCGCAACCAAAGCACGGCGGAAGGCACGTAGCGCGTGTTACTGTTCGGGCGTTCAAAAGACGTGCCCTCCCGCTCTGAATCTGTCAATGAATCTAACTTTCAATTTGTGGTTGAGTCGAGTTTTTCATAGGTTGATGATCCGCGCTTTTTGACGCACCCTATAGTCGCGAGAATCAAGGAACGTGCTTTTGGTATGCTCTTCGAATTTCCTCAACGACTTCGAGGTACTTTATCTTATAAAAGTGCAAGGTGAAAGCACTTCTAAAGCGTATGATTCAACCATCCTTCGTAGAGCAATGCCTCCTCTGTTAATTAGTTTTGCTTGCTATACAGTGAAGTATAACAAAGGCATTCGTAGCAACATCAGTGAGATCAGTTTTGAGTCATGGGAGCAGCTAGACAACGTTTTGACGTTTATTATCAACCGATCATTTCGTCTAACATTTATTAGCAAATATTTGAGAAAAACGAACAAACAAACTTTATACACAGCTAACGTGCAATTGCTAAACATTGATTAGACTATACGCGAAACTGATTTAAATAATAAGTGCAAAATGAATTTCGATTCACCAGAGCCTCCCAAGTTAGACATAGCGTTTTATAAGTTTCGAACCAAGCTAGCATCCAACATTGCAGAATCATGCATCCGCGAAACTGTCTCGTGCCTTCCGCGAAGAAGCAAAGCGATAATATTTCCCAGTCTCTTCGTGACAAGATCACCTTACTCATTCCGGTCAATTACCTGTCTCCTATTACGGATGCACACGATTTCCGATTCGTCGGAGATCGGCACCAAATGCTCAGATGGTATTATTCCGAGTGCCGGAAAACCCCTCCGAGATACAGGCAGGCTTCGACCTACCGCTAACGTCCACAAGCGATGGGGACCCTTGCACTGAAGGCTAAGTATCCAGCCTAAGAGCCGCGTGCCCCCACACCTCACTTCACACTCAAGATGAAGCGCTAGGAAGGTCGGAACCCAGCACTTCCAACCCGGAATTGCGGACGCGGCACGTGCCCTGCGCCCAAAACCAATCAAACCGCACGCAAGTCGACGACACGCTACCCTCATCTCCTTCCGGTGGGAACGATCAAACGCTGGGAACGCTGCGTGACTCCGCCGTTTGCACTGACGTGTGCTTCCGCCGTGGTTCACGCTAAAAACGACACGGAGGGACGAACAGTTCCGATCAATATAACAAACATCAACTTCTGCTCGGTAGGGAGTGGATGAAAAAGACAAGGTCCCAGCGTAGATGGGCACCATGCGCTTCTTTGCATTTCATTATTTTTTTTCGATAGGGAATTATATGCTACGCCTTTCGGTTGGTATAGATATTCAGGAAGCGAGTGCTACCGGGAGGGATGTTTGGTTCCTGCTTTGTGAGTTTCGGGTACTTGGTGGAGTTCTCGGACGTAGAATACTTCTTCGCTAGGTGCTGCTGAAAACGAAACAAGGAAAGATAAGGTCTTGTATGCGAGGTGACGGATGCACAAGTCGTCTCTCTGGCTGCTACTCAGTCTTGAGTTTTGATGTGAATGCCGTCTGCGTGGCAGCGTTGTTTCCGTTTCCTTCCACGGCGTTTATAGGGCGCGAGTAGCTTGTAAGTATGGTCAATGCGATCCAGTGATCAAGTTTACCCGAGTAATCATCTGACACATTTATTCTATATCCAATAATGTTTTTGTTTTGTTTACTTATTACCTTTATAATAGTCTCTGGCTCTTAAGTAGGGTTTTGCATTCTCTGTAAGTACCGATAAAGCTTGAAAATTAAGCACCAAATCGGTATTATTGAAATCGGGGAGAACCTTGATTTGGAGCTGTCATTGAAAGACAAAAAACCCAAGCCTCGCTGTAAGGAATTCTTTCATCTGCAGTTTTATTTGTCTTAACCCGAAATGAACCCCTCACTAACTCTCCCCGAGGCAGTTTTTTTTTTTCTTCTTTGAAATCACATTTTTGACTTCGTTTTCTGTTCTGATCGGTACTGGAACGTTTTCCGAGTAACCGGGTCGTGCGCAGGTCCCCTGGAGGCTCAGGATTTCTTTTTCCCTATCCCGTTTTCTTCAACATAAGCCCCTATAAACGTCGAGCTCATGCCAACACCAAAAATATACATCTGAGAACACAGAATCTACGAAAAAAAAAAGCCAATCAATATCCCAGAATTTGATGACAAATTAACTCCCAAAACATGGAACTTTATTCAGAATTAACCGGACTGTTATTCGGCTACCTTCACTGTTAATTTCTACTTTCTAGTACTAGTCCTCCCCACATGTAATAGATTTCTTTCAAGTGCCTTTAATGCCGCGGTCACACTGCTTACACATCATAGAAAGGGCAGTCTGCATACAGATTCGAGCGCAAGTCATCGCGATATATGTGCTTCGAATGCCGGATGACAACGAGTTCAAGGAGAAAACTTGGCAGGCGGCATTCGAACCACGGATATTGCTGTGTCTCGTGTTTGCAGACTGTCTTTTGTATGTGATGTATGAGGAGTGATATCCCGGCCTTAGGGTTTTATAAAACGATCAATTATTGCCGATTGTGAGCTCTCAAGTCCTCAAGTTGTTTCACTACGTCGAAAAATATCACGCTTATGCCTGTTTTACAAAATTTACGATTCTAACTCCTCACTGAATGACAGGCTATTCCTCAGCCCATTTTTTATTTCTACGCGCGTCGATCATCACTTAGGCTTGGTTCACAATTACAGCTAATCCGCTGCCGCCGAAGCGGAATCGGTCGCGGCAATGCACAGTGGACGCTACGCCCGGCAGCCGAATTCTTGCAGATTCGCCCGCCGATTCGCAGGTGTGAACCAGGCCTTAAAGCCGGCATACCTCACTGGAAAACCTCAGCATACATTGGCTTCTTTATTTATCGAACGCCTTCTGATTAGAACCACGTTCCCGCATCTTTAGTAAACATATACCATTCATTGACTTATTTAAAGCTGCATTGGTGAATCGTTCTTGCTAATACATACTAGGCTGAATTTTTTTTCTCGTAGAAGTGCATTGCTGGTTTTTGCTTTTTTGTGTTTTTGTTTTGTTGTTGTTCTTGTACACTCCACTCTGTAATGCCCTTTGGGCCCTGAGGGTATTGAAATAAATAAATATTGTTAGTCCCTGTTTACGTTGATGTAAGCATTTTTTAAGTTTCTTTTTGCACTCTTGCTATGCATGACTTTACGCCAAAAAGTTACCTTGTCGCGTCGTCATCCTGATTTGTACTTTTCTTATATTGACACACAAAATAAACATTCTTCTTCTTATTATTATTTTTTTATTATTATTAATATTATTATTATCATCACCATCTTCATCTTCGTCTTCTTCCTTTGATAAGCGCGCTACCCATTTTTGCTCGAGAAGTTAATGGCATGTTTGAGGAAATATTGTTTACCAAAAGTAAATTACTTTTAATTCTAATCTGTATAAAAAGAGTAGATTGATTTAGAAATACTTTTACAGACATGATAAGAATCTTAGATATTGGTCCAGTTTCTGAAGAATATTAAATATTTATAGGTCAGAAAAACAAAATATTTTGCAAAAAAGGAATATAGTAAATGCGATCTGGTTGGGGTAAAGAGATATGTATGAATTTTAACTAAAACGTAAAAAAAGTTCAATTATAATTCACGTTCAGATAATATTTCTTGTTAATTATCCCTTGACAAATGACGTCACAAAAGCTGAAGGGTCCTGCTGTTGGATGTCCTGATGCTGGCGGTTGAATGTAGAAGTTATGGGGGAAAAAAGCACAAGGAGACGCGAGTGTCGATGCCCGATGTCGCGATCCTGGCTGTTGGGTGAAAGTGGAACAAAGAAAACGCTGTGCTTCGTCTGCTAACGGTACCGAAAAAAGTGTGCCGCCCGCTACGAACCGAGTACCTGGAAGAAGTGAGATGGGGCGCGGGCTGAAATAATAATCGTCCGCTCCTTCACGTTGGGACTTGACAATCCGCACTTCTTTTGCAAACCTCAAGTCGTTCTACTGCCGAACACAAGCTGACATTCACCGGTGGATGAAGGAGTACTGAGGACTAGCAGACGAGAAGCCGCGATATCTTTCATGCCGTTCTTGAGTTAGTGAGACGTTCTCGCCAAGATACTGCCCGGTCAAGGACTCGCCCGAACAGGTCATTAATAATCATAATCATCACTGGATGATTGATTACGTGCAAGCTGCGGATCCACGTCCAATCAGAAGCCGAGAAGGCTCTCGTTTTCACTTTGACCAAAAACAGACCTTGGCACAGTGTTTCCCGTAATTTCACGAGTAATAGATACGCTGCTTGGGAACAGTACCTGCGTGCTCGCTGTCCCGTGGGGCACGCGAATGGGCAATCATCTTGATCAAGAACGGCTTACGGGAGAGACATGACGTCCCGTGCGAAAGAAATGCTATCCCATTTTAAATGTTTTTCACTTTTATGCTGTTATCCTAGGAACATGCTTACCTCAAACTTTGAATTCCATCTCCACCACTGCACGGGTGCGCGGTGCACGAATCGTCCCGTTCTCATGTATGTTGGGCTTTCTGGAATATGTAATTTATTTATAGGTGACCAAGAAGAATACAAACAACCATATTCTATTTTTTTTCACGGATTCCGTAGACCGCGATTATTGTCTTTATATGTGCTCTGCCAAAACGTAGACGAGCGGACCTTTATACTATTATTAGCCGAGTAAATGCGGCATATGTCGTCCTCTGATGTAAAATCACGAAGTTATTCATTTATAAACCTGAAACTTGGCATGACGTCATATCTCACTGCTCAGAATTAGCCTGGTAAACTTCATACAAATGAAACAAATAAAAACTCAGTTCGCCATTACAAATCATCCTTAAGACTGATATTTGCATATGGCAATTCTGATTCCAGGAGTCTACCAGACAGGTAAGTTACAATATGTTCTATATATATGATATATGGATACTATATGATATGATATATATATATATTTATTTATTTATTTATTTATTTATTTTATTTGACTTTTCTGGTGCTCTTATATAACCCGAAGGGCCTATAGAAGGGTGTACGAATGGTCAGATAACATATCGCATTTATGCCGAACGTTTCTTGGAGAAACAATACACAGTAAGTTGTAAATGAAGAAAGGATTGCACACAACGAAGTCGAAACAAGAATGCATCTCTCGAAATTAAAACAGCGCAAGTAGGGAATCCACACAAACACACGTCACCATCGGTCACAAAACAATCACACTTAGGGATACATTCACATCAGACAAGACACTCACACAGCGCTGACTCACAACTCAATATATTTTAGCACTTCTTTTTCTTTTACGCCTTTCCGATATATTCAGTTGGCTTCTTTTTCTTCTACATCCCATTAAATGACACTCATGTGAGCTAATAAGATAAGCTACTAAGAAAAGTCAATTCTTTTTCTGATAAAGTGAGCGATGGAGTGCTTACACAATTGTCGTTATCCCTGGCCATATTTTCAGCTTCCACTATTTCTCTAGTCAGTTGGCTACCGCTTCTGCCCAGCACTGTGCACCTATCTAGATGTGCCGCACATCCGCAATCACGGCAATGTAGGCCTAAATGTCCTGAGTTGGCTCTACTTATGTTGTTGCTGTGTTCCCGGAGTCGATCGTTTAGACATCTCCCAGTCTGGCCGATATATCGTTTCCCACAGGAGAGGGAAAGGAATACACTACCCCTTCTGTGCACGGAACGAAACTGGTCCGGTGTTCCTTTGTGCAGCTCGCTGGATGTTGGGGAGGATTGTAAACTTTTTTGCATAAGCTGGAAAGCTTGTTTGGAGCCGAGAAGAGCCGAGACAGGTCAACGAGACCCATTGTTGTGCCTTACATCCACAACGTCTCCCATGGTCTTAAGAAAGTTGCAAACAGGGTCAACATCGACGTCATCTTTTCGGCTCCAAACAAGCTTTCCAGCTTATGCAAAAAAGTTAACAATCCTCCCCAACATCCAGCGAGCTGCACAAAGAAACACCGGACCAGTTTCGTTCCGTGCACAGAAGGGGTAGTGTATTCCTTTCCCCTCTCCTGTGGGAAACGATATATCGGCCAGACTGGGAGATGTCTAAACGATCGACTCCGGGAACACAGCAACAACATAAGTAGAGCCAACTCAGGACATTTAGGCCTACATTGCCGTGATTGCGGATGTGCGGCACATCTAGATAGGTGCACAGTGCTGGGCAGAAGCGGTAGCCAACTGACTAGAGAAATAGTGGAAGCTGAAAATATGGCCAGGGATAACGACAATTGTGTAAGCACTCCATCGCTCACTTTATCAGAAAAAGAATTGACTTTTCTTAGTAGCTTATCTTATTAGCTCACATGAGTGTCATTTAATGGGATGTAGAAGAAAAAGAAGCCAACTGAATATATCGGAAAGGCGTAAAAGAAAAGAAGTGCTAAAATATATTGAGTTGTGAGTCAGCGCTGTGTGAGTGTCTTGTCTGATGTGAATGTATCCCTAAGTGTGATTGTTTTGTGACCGATGGTGACGTGTGTTTGTGTGGATTCCCTACTTGCGCTGTTTTAATTTCGAGACATGGAAAACCAACTCGCCCAAGCAGCCGTTTTGTCCAAGAATGCATCACTAATAGTATTTTCGAAGTTTGTTTAAAAATAGGTAGCCTATTTTAGAAAATCATAAAACAATTCAAACTTCGCTAAGTTAATTTTCCGTCGCAATAAGAAAACGGGTAGCCTCGCTACATTACGAGGTTATTCAAAGACGATAAATAATAAATCTATAGATCTACGATATTTAGGAAAAAGTAACGGGTTACATCTGTAGTAGCGTCAAACTGCTTTGGGAACCTAGTACATTAGTTTATTATATTAGAACACGCTTATAGCTGTGGTAATTACAATTGTAGTACAGCGATGTCCCGTTAAGACGAACCGATGAACACGAATACCCGGTTACATAGACAAAAGTTTGGGGAACGAACTCGGTAAATACGTGCATTTTTTCCACGGTATGATAAAGGACTCATTTTATGGGTGATTATATGGGTGAAGGGATGTGTCCATCTTTACGAGACGACTGAACTATGACGATCAATATGAAACGCAACACCTAATTCGGTGTTTTTCTACGTCTGCAGTCGCTATAAGCTCTAGTAGAGAGTTTTATAGTAAGGGGCCTCAATGCTTTGGGTCCTGCAAGAAGCTGAAGGTGTCGCACAAAGCGTGCGCAAAACATCTGCGCAATGCGAATCTCCAAGCTGCTCGGGGGGCCCAAAACATCGGGGACCCCTATTTGACCCCCCCCCCCGCCCCCCCTCCACCTCCCGCACCCCAATACCTCTCAGTTTGTTAAATATTCCGAAGTATGGGAACTCGACTTCGGATTCTATTCCTATGTTCAGACCACAGCTCTCTCACAAACTGGCAAGTGCACCAAGGCGCATGAATTCGTACCCTTTCTGTTCACATTGAACAGAATTGTACGTGACGTTGATGTGATTTGGCAAGGTGCAGGCAGGATACCACCCAAATCAGTGTTTTCAGGTCTCGTAACATGCCGAGAGCCAACAAACGTAGGTTGCAGTACTGAACCCTTCGTTTTTCGCAGGAAATCAGAAGTGTGGGCATTGGGCTTGGAGTGCAGACAAGAAGACTTTGTGCGCGTGAGAAAGTCTTCTCATCTGAACTTTCTGGAAAATGTGTTTTCTGCCCGCAAAGAGCCTGAACCCCCGTCTCGTAAATAAGACGCTGTCGTCCTAGTCAGCAGGGAAAGCTTCGGGCGCAGAATAAATGTTTTTGTCAGCTTCCAGAAGAGGGTGGCACACCAGGGTTGATTTAGCAACTCGGTCTTTCCCCAAACCCGGCAAAGTCAAATGTGGAGATTTACCAAAGCCTAAGCCCTTGGAAGGGCCTCGAGAAACGGCCTTCCTGAACAACCACAACAAAAACATTCCGCCAAGCACCAGCCTCGACCCAAACTCATTTTCCGGGCAGCGAGCGGGAACGGCATTCTCAATATGTCTCCCCTGGGAGGCTGCGCACGGTCTGCATGACCGGAATAAAATTGTAATAGAAAAAAAGAAAAGAACGAAATATCCAGCAGCCAATAGCTGGGCCCCGAAAAACCTGTACGCTGAAGCGCTGAATGGTGGCGTAGATTTTTCCGCGCCTTCGGCCTCACCATAAATTTCCACCCTTTGGAATTCACTCTCCGATCCCCTTAATGGTGTTGTCCCCGAGTGGCAAAAAGATAAAAAAAGTTAATAATGAAATATGGTTCTTACAGCCTATCTTTTTTCATATAATTTCCGATGGTGCACGTAATATAAATGTTTGCGGCAATCATTCAGGCTTGGCGTGATACTGCAAAAATCCCAGTATATATTGGTCAATAGATAATTGAAACGTCGCGCTCGTGAGTCAACTTGAACGTCTTATCCCTTCTCTGTAATGTAAATGTACGATGTTTTTTCTAGCGAAGCTACGTAATATGTTTAAAACTTAAACCTTAAAAAAAAAATCGTTCCTTGAATGGTTCTTCGACGCCCCAAGAATTCTTTGAGCGCGTGAAGAATTGTCTCACCTCAAGGACTATTGCCCCCTGGCGCACTAGAGAGGCAACTGGGCCATGAAGACCTTTTTCGCATCAAGAAAGGATCTTGAAAAGAACGCTTATGAATGTTTAACGAAGAACCCTTTATGGGGGAAGGGGGGGGTGCTAAAAACAACTTTTAGGGTGCAAGGTATGAACAAGCCGAAGAACCTCTAGGAGCTATTTTACGACCAGATAGTTTTTAGAGTGTAGATCCCACTTCAAAGCCTAGTCGTAGTTAGTAGATGGAGATAGCCTGAGTATACCCTGGATTATGTGACTTTGTACGGTACAGCGTCCACATCGGCTGATGCGCTTTCTGGTTGGCTGCGAAGTCACAATTAGATACTCAAAACCCGCCACGCCCTGCGTTTCTTAAGTTGTCAGTGAGTATAGTGTAAATCCTCCAGTAGGTTGCAAGGAGTGAGTTCGCATTATTTAGAGTGGCTGTGTCGTGTAATAAAGTTGTGTTCGTCTTCACTATGTATTTTAGACACTTTGATCTCTCCATCCTCATTGGTGCACCAATAAACGCCAATAAAGACCTCTCCAATAAATGTGACAGAAACGTATGCGGACCGCAAGTTCGTCTGCTCCTTTTGCAGGGGTTGTTGTGACGTCAGAAAGACGCCGAGCTCTGATTGGCTCTGAATAAAGGATGGTGGGTAGACCTCAAGGCAGCTTGCTTTGAGGTCTACCCACTCTCCTCAATCATATCCAATAAGCATTCGGCGTTCTGACGCCATCACAACTTTTGTGCGAGAAGCAGACGACTTGCTCTTCACATTGGTTGACGTTTGACGCACGAACAACGTGTTATTGGTTCGGAGGAGAAAGAAGTGCTGCAGAGAGCTGGGATCCATGGGTTCTGTAGCGATTCTCACTTCAGATGTTGGCATCCTCCCAGTGGTTTTTCACCACCCCAACCCTACACTAGCCCTCGGCAACCGTTTACGTACTGTTTTCGGCCTAGTCTCAGTACTTGTGAGGCATATGCACCACCGAAATTCGTCGCTTTGAAGCTAGGCCTAATGCTCAGCACTCGGTCTGACTGCAACAACCCCGAGAACGGACACCGCAACCAGCCCATCATTAACATGTATGGTAACTTCCCCAGCCCAACTGCGGACGAAGCAAGCCAAAATGATTGCCACCAATGCTAAGAGCCCCTGGGTCTCCATCAAGGCCACCCCTAAGCCAGCTGTAGCAAATATTAAAACTAAAAACACCCACAACATCAACACTAACCCTCGCCACCTGCACCATGGCTCTCGTGAGCTAAAATAAATATCACTATCACTAATGTGAAGCAAACCGTCGAAAACCGTACAGGCGCGAAAAGTGCAAGCAGTTGATTGCGCAAAAGTGCTCATCAGAATTCGAGATCCTTCAGGTTATCAAGGGAGCTATTTTATTTCCTACATACAAGAAAAAGGCTTGCCCTTACACAAATATTGTTTTCAGCACGAAGGCTCGCGCTAAAAACAAAATAGTAGATGTCCTAATAGCAAATATCTCCTGAAAAACTTCATATTACAGATAAATCAAAATCCTCTGAGAGGGAATGCATTTGCTGAGGCAGCATTTTTTAGTTTTTTTTAAACATCGAATGCTGCTTGACTTTTTATATATTCGATGATACTCTACAGCTGCCAGGTTTAAAAAATAAAGGCAAAAGAAAAGTTGAATGAAAGTCATAATTAACCGCAGCTCATGGTCTAGCATGCTTGGTGAAAAAAACAGAATAATGAGAGGTTAAATAAGATGAGGCAAGGTGTGTGACTAATGGGCTCGTGATAAGGTTGCTCTTAACCTATTATTTATTAGCGTTAATGCTAGTCTTTCCACTTGTCAAAGCAACCAAAGTACTTGTTGCCTTAACAGTGATTCGGACAGTGTCCCTACCATCCAGATGTTCTTCAACATTAGGTGAGAATGTCCGTTTTTCAGATTTAATATTAAACGCGTGCATACATTAGTAACGTTTTTTTCGAGTACTATTGTTTAAAACGAGCCTCATCCCACTCTAAAAAGTGCAACCCAACCAGCAAAGAAGAAAGTGTCCGTCTGTGCCCAATAAATGGTTGAATCCATTTCGTTCACCATTCCGTCCATTGCTCTTGTCATACAAACATACCGGCGTTGTTGGTCAACTCAGACGGTAGCTCCTCAACAGTAAAGTAGTCTTTTTTTTCTTTAACTTGTTATTTAGGTTCGTGCTAACATTTAGGTAATATTTTGGTAAATTAATAACACATTTTAACTATACATACTATTAAATTGTAAAAACGGCTACGAAATAAAAAGGAGAATATCATGTACGTGCCTTTTAAAAGTTTTGCATAATTTTGCTCACCACCAACTCCGGCACTAACGCTTCTGCTACAAAATAATCATGTCGTAGAAATGCACCTCTGCGATAAATGAACTAACGCTGCAAATACTTCAACCAAGCGGCCAATTTGAAGCTTGAAAATTGGAGCAATTTGCGAAAATATTATATTAGATTTGCTTTATTTGTAATTGCATTTTCATAAAACTCGTATTTCTAACACACTTTACGTCAATTCAAAACGAAACAAAAACGAACAGCCATAAGGAATAACGTGAGACATTTATAAAAAAAGGTATTTAGTTTGTTCATTCTAATTTATTTTCAGGTTCCTTCCCAATCTCGAGTTCATCGTAATTGATATGCACCTGCTCGCCTGCACTTGGACCATATTTTCATTATAACGCCGTTAAAAATACACAAACCGGGGAACTTGTCTCAGTTTGCGAATTACTATTTATATGAATTAATTTTTCCTGTGATAATGTCATATGTATACAAGCTGTTGACAATGGCTGCCAATCGTCATGTTTGTGTGGACCATATAATAACTTAAGATATAATGCCAATCTATTCGTAAACACAGCCTTTCCTGCTTTTTATTTTGTCGTCGTGACCATGAAATTATGAGTTTCTTGGGATAAATCGGAATTGACAAAAAATTTACCGGCAGGCGTTTTTCAGATTTTATCGGATTAATCCGAAAACACGGAGCCCTAATTAGAGGATTACAGGACATTAGAGGATTATAGGATTCGAGGTAGGTTTAGAGGAGGGGAGATGGATGGGGAGAACATCTTGGGAGCTACATCTCCTAGGGTTATCTAGGAGGTACTGCTAGGAGGTGGAAAGGATGGGGAGATAAAAGGAGGGGGAAGGGAGGAGAGGGATTAAAAGAGAAGACGAGGGAAGGGAACAAGGGATGGGGTTTTGGAAATTGGTGTGGCACGTCTCGTATATTTTCACGCTAAATTTTGCGCTGAAACTGAATAGTTGCATTGGTCACGTGATGTCAGGTCACGTGATGTCGATTTCCTTCGCTAAATTTAGCGGGGAAACTGGATTGGCGTCTAGATCATGGATGTGAATTTTTCCGCTGAATTTGGTGGGTAGTTGAATTGGTGTATAGGTAGCGTACCTACAATTTCTCGTTAAATTCAGCAGGGAAACTAAACTGATGTTTTGACCAGAAGACGTGAATTTTCCCGCTAAAGTTAGCGGGGAAACGGACTTGAGGTATAGGTGACGTCGTTAATTTTTACAAGGTGTGTAGGTCACGTGACGTCCCATGATATCACGTGACGCCCCTTTCCCCGCTAAATTTAGCGGAAACTGCATGAATGGACGGACGGACGGACGGTATTCTGGGATCGGGGGTAGCGTTGAAAAGAATTTTATGATTTAAAAGCACTAGAAACCGACAATATACGTATTCACGAAAAACTTAATGTTAGACAGGGAAACAAACTTTAAGCACAAACGTAAAAATAGGCTTTCATAGCCATTATGAAAACACTTTCAAAGCTCTTCTTAGTTTATAATAATGGTAACATTAAACAAAGGCATTTCACGGATGCAAGAAACAAAACAGGCATTTGCCTAAACATACGGTACCTACATCTAGTGTCCTTCGAGGTCACTGCCATCATCACGGCCTTGAGTGGCAGTGGCCCTGGCAGTGTCAACCAGCTACCAGAGTGGCCACTGAATGGAGATCGGCATGTTACATGAGGCTACGTAAAATCACCTTTTACAAATATCTGCCTAGAATAAAGTTCGGCGAAAATGGCTCTCGCTAGGGTCAAGAATATTGAACCAATGTGTATTTTTCGCAAGCCACAATGTTCATTCGTTTTCTTTTTTTCGCTTAAAACCAGATATACTGTGGTCTACATATAATTTATACACGTTTAGAACTTGAAAGTCTAAGGAACCTGCTGAAAAGTTTCTATGTATAAATAAAAATACGAGAAGTGTTCCTGTGTGTCCCATCTACCGTAAAAAATATTGATCTTGAAGCTACAGCTCACTAAACAAGGACAAAATGAGAGACATACAAAGAGACAAACACAAGCGCTGACTTACAACTCTTTTTGTAATCTACTTCTACTTCCTCTTCACGAAACTGGCTTAAATATCGGATCGGTTATAAATTAAAATAAGGCCCAAATCCAAGTCTTCTCACAAGCCGTTGAGATCATCGAGCTGGATATTCTTATTTCTCTTCAGATAGCGTCAGGGATGGGCTACTGTAGAAGCAGAAGAAGAATACAAAGGAGTTGTAAGTCGGGGCTTGTCTTTGTCCCTTTGTGTGTATCTCGTTTTGTACCCGTTTCGTGGCTGTAACCTTAAGACAAATCATCAACTCGCCCAAGCTTCCGTCTTAACGTAGATCACTCGCAAAATATATATCACCACAAGGCAACACACGCACAACACGTAGGTGAGACTTGTACAGGTTACTAAAAAAGTCAGTGATTACATATACAATTCATGGCTAAATTTTAACTAATTACACTTATAATTACACTTCCATCAAAGTAAGTGATCGCTTAATCAAAACGTAATCCGTGTCTTTCAGGGCGTTACTTTCAACCTTACTGTTCTAGGGTAAGACACGAAACAAAAGTGATATGGAAGCGTTTATCGTTGCCACCACTTAAAACTTTTGTGACCTTGTGCAACAGTCTGGCTCTCAAAAGTCTCAGCGGACATCTTATTTCGTTTCTACGGGAA
>JAZHYW010050686.1:0-24757 GCA_037355805.1 Ixodes ricinus | reverse complement strand
GTTGCGTATTGCTGCGAATGCGAGTTTGTATGGTAAGTGAGTAATTAGATTCTTGCGAAGTGAGGTAAGAGCAACAATAAAAATAAGTTTGATCTAAGATGAATACGTCACAAACACTTTTTTTAAGTATGTGAGTGTTTTGCTGTTTTTGTTTTGTTTGAACGAAAGTTCGGAAACAGTTGGTTTTGTATAAAAAGTGTTTAAGATTTTTTAAGAGTGGCGCGCCGGAGCTGAGTTTCTTAAGGAAGATCCTTTGAAGCTTTACTAGTGTTTCTGCATCTGTAGCTTCTTACTTCGGTTTTTATATCTTTGTTGGTCCTAAGGACTAGCTGAGAGAAAAGATTTGGTTTGAGTCACTCAATATTAACGGAGAGGAATATTGTCTTTGCGTACTTAAAGGGGCACTGACACATCAAAGTCATATCTTTTTTATTATCCGAAACGATTGAAAACGGTTCCGGGACATTACCCTCAAAATTTGAAACTTAGGAAATTATAATATTCGTTAAGTAAAAAAATAAAAAATAATTTCCAAATACCGAATTCGAAGTTTCCGCGCGATCCGCGCCGGTGCGTTGACGTCAAATATTGCGGAGTCCTGAGAGTCCACTGTTTTTCACGACTCCGTGCTGTTGCCATCGCGACCCTAAGCGAGGAGGAAAGGAGCGAGTGCCGGCGGACCGAAAAAAAAACTGGTTTTGAGCGGTGTCGCCTGTTTTCCGAGGGAGGGTTCCAATCCAGAAGGCGACATCACACCGGACTCTGATTTTTGGTATTTCAAAATAGAAGGGCCGTAGTGCGTTCGCTATTGCGTTAAAGAACATGTTTTACGATTGCCGTTATTAAATGTTATAGAAATGCCGCCTACAAAGCTTCTAAATTTCATGATTTTTGACGTCACGAATCAAAAGAAGCGAGGAGGCGAGGAGCGGCAGAGGAGAGCGCCAAAAATAAAAAAGGCGCGCGCGCGTAATAAAATTTTTTTTTGCGATGCGATTTATTTTTTGCGTGTCTATGACTACAACTTGCATCGTTTTAGACAATAAAAAAACGACCCTTGGGGTGTCAGGACCTTTTAAGAATACCAGTATGTAAAATTTACCCGCAAAAGTTAACAGATAGTTTTAGGTTTTAGGTGATTAAACAAGGGCTGATTTGAAAGGGGAAGGGGTAAAGGACTGTTAAAGAAACTTTAGAGGAGAGAAGACAGGAATTGAGAGACCATGCCTAGTTAGCGCAGGATTCTGGGCCAACATGATCTGTCTTGAAATTTAGAGCCCTTAAAGCTCCAAAATGCCAAGGTACAGCCAAACTCGATATTATTTGGCCAGAGTCTGGTTGTTTTGGCCCTAACTTGTTAAACAGCTAGGGGCAGGATTAAGGTTTCACTGCCTGGTTCTTCGGTTGTCATCTGGCTTTATTGAGCCTCTGTTCCCGATGAAATTCCAGAAATAGGCTTAATTCTGTTTATTTGGATTTCTCCTTGCAACTTTGGGCCTAAATTGACGAACACGTGCCATAATTATACTCCACTGCGGGTAGTTTGTCTGACATGTGGCATTTGTGGCTAATGTCTGGCACTTTAGCAACCACGTGACCGGCCATAGAAAACCACAGTAAAGACAAAGAAGAGTGCTTTGACCCTAGCTAATGCCTTCGAGCAAAACCGTAGTAGGCCAAGGCTGGGCACTAGGACTGCCAATCTTCGGACTAGTTAGGCGTCTCTGTCTTGCTGCCTAGGTGCATCCCAAGACTATACTAGTGATGATACCTTGTGCATCCCGCCTGATAAATTCTGCAGCTCCTCAAAACCTCAAAAATGTGATCGGTTCTGTGGATGGCTGAGGCGTGGTAACGTGCTAGAGGGGGGGGGGTATGTCAAAAGAAACATAAGGCAAGCTACGTAGAGGGTGTATCAATATGAGACATTAACGCTTGGTGCCAGAAGCAAGAGCTTATTTTATTTCTAGCGCACGCACCTTATGCCTGCGCCTGCAGCGTTGCTGGCAATATTATCTGATACAGATTCTTTCCTTTGAAGAGAAACAATAAAAACAAAGAAGCAACTCAAACCAAAAAAGAAAAAAAGAAAGAAAGAACTTATAAATATGCACAGTAAGCAGAAAACGCACGTGAAACGGAATGTACTTGGTTTAGATTATTTAAAGGTCTGCTGGAAGTCTTGCACATGGGCGAGACGTTGGGTAGACTTCTCCGTCTGCTGGACTGGAAGCTCTGTCGACACCTGCTCAAGGTCTGTAAAACTAGGAGGCCCTGCGACGCCGGGGTTTGGGAGGACTCTTACGTGCGTGGGGCTGTGATGTGTCTCTCGACGATAGAGATGGAATCAGCATACAGTCGCTCTCGGAGTTGTTGTGGTTGATGGAGAAGAGCCTTTCAGGTGTCTTTCGGAGATGTCGGTTACGGTGTACCACACGGCCGTGCTCAGTACGACTTGCGGGCTATATGACTTTGGGGTTGCGAAATATTGTACCCTTGTGCTTTTCTCTCCCATCTTCCATTCCTAAGGATCCGTACGATGTCTCCCTGCTCAAGGGGAAGCTAGGTGTCTTCCTTTGTCTATCATTCTGCTTGAGCTTTTGCACAGGAGACGCGGGAGACACCATGAGGTTCGGACGCAAGGTCGTGAGTTCTCGCCTCATCAGCAACTCCGCTGGAGACCGTCCACATTCATGCAGAGCTGCTCGGCAGTTTAGGTGCCCTAACCCAGACTCTTTTTTGGCGCACTCTGTCTTGCCCTGGATCCTCTTTACTACGTACTTGCACTCCTTTTTTCACCAGCCCGTTTGCTCAGGGAAACCTTGTACTTGACGCGGTATGCCAAAAATCATAACACGTAGCAAATTAAGTCCTTGAATTCTTCTGAAGAAAATTGAGAGCCCCCATCCGTGGAAACCTCTTCAGGTATCCGATAGCGGGCAAACATTCGAGATAACTTTTTGAGGATCTCCTTCTGTGTGAGTTCTATAATGCGCTTTACTTCTACGAATTTCAGTTGTTTCGTGGTCATATACCCACTTCATAGCTGTATGTGTTGCCACTTTTCGCATACATATATGCTTTGCTTTTTCCTGAGTAAAAATAGCTAAAATTTAGCGCTGGTCCTGTTTACTTCGGGTACCTATCTTGTTTTGCGCTATTTTATATGTACAACCAATTCCCTAAACGATCTGATTCAAAGCAGAGATTCTTTCAGTTCTGCGAAGTTACACGTAACGGTTAATAGTTGAGCGTACAGAGATATCATATTGGACAGCTGGTTCCCCTGGTTCAAGCTGTCCAATATACAAGTTACACGTCTTCGCTTTTTGTTGCCAGTCGCTAAAGAAAAAGCTGTTCAATGGCTCGCGTTGCGCCTGGTGTCGCTTTCGAAACACGTAGTGCTTGTACGTTTCGTTGCATTCGGGTAGGCAGTACTCCTAACATAACTTGGGAGGCCCGTCATAGTCATTTTGCTCTTTCGGTTACACATTCAACGTGATTAACACGTCGATTGCATCCTGGCCCGCGATATGCAGGAATATGGCGGCCTTCTGTTGCTTACTTCGAGGCTTTGATGGTTCCGTTGCTCACAGGCAAAGCTCAACACGCTGCTTGAATCTTCTACAGGACTTCACCGCGTTGTTGCCAAGTTGTAACGATTCCTGCTAGGGAGGGTCTGTCATGATGTCGTGTTGTGTAATTAACCTTTCATCCCACTTCTGATATCATGTATCGGAATGAGGCAGTCACGATTGGTGCCTTAAACTATAATCGTTATTTCTAGCGCGCGCCCCTTTATATCGGCACGTGCAGGGTTGCTCGAATTATCTGACACACAGGGTTGTCAAAAAGGTTGTGTAAGATTTCTTTATTTTTTGCTGGGTATACATTCGCCGAACGGGTCGCCGTACAAATTAAAGTCTCGGGTAGCAAACTCCGTCAACGAATTGTCGCCCTCGGGAAATATGAGAGTGCATTGTAACATATATTATTATGTCGAAAAGCTTTACATCTTCATAATTTGACTCGGGTCAATGACTAAAAGACGAGGGAGGCTCCAAGACGTTCTATATATTGGAGTGTCACGAAGGCATATGGGGCAGCGCTCCTTCCATAACCTTTTAAGGATTCATATTTTGAATGGTTTCAAGCGGATCGTAAAGCTTTAGATAATTGCCGTTTTTTAAGTAACATAGCCTATAGATCTTACGGCATGTGTGTTTCTTCTGTTAGTAAACTTCAGTGGATGGTGCCCTTTATGGCGTTCGTCATTATTCCACTTGTGTGTTCATTTTTAGTGATTTTAAAATGGTTTTAGTAGATTGTACACTGCCCAGAGCGGGCCAAGCGGGCGTGTGCTCTATCGATGCTTCAGAGTGACTGCTCGAGCTCCCGCTAGCAAAGCGTCGCTCTATAATATGGCCTACTAAAGTCATTTATTGAACTTTCAAATACACTTTATCCGCTCCCCCCCCCCCCCTCTTCCCAATGCGCAATAACTTTCACTAAAGTATATTCTTGCCCTCTTAAAGCCTGTTGCTCTCGGCCAGGGGGTGCGAGTGCGTTTTTAAGACCCGACCATGTGATGCTTGTATTTAATTTAATTTATCTAACTCAGAGGCGTCTTTTAAGGACGCATTACAGGAGGGGTTGATCGGTAGAATAAATTTGTAACAACATAATCAGGCCATAGGTAATTATCGAAGAAGAAGATGCAAAATGAGGTTAACACGTTACACAGAACTTATTCTTAACTTAACACAAAAAAGAAATAATGAGAAAAATTATACACAATCTACTCCGGATACAGACGTGCGCTCCCAGATTTCTTTAGATGACCTAAGATTTGTATTCGTAACCATCTGGTCTGGCATGTCATTCCATGCTGTAATCGACACTATGAGGCGAGAGAACAGAAAATATTTAATATGAGAGCGGAATCGCTGAAGTTTACCTGAACTGTCCTTTCGAGGAAAAATGTAATGGGCAGACTGGCAATATGTGTTTTCTGAAGTATGAGCTAACTGTAGTAAATCGGATGGAAGAAACACATTCGGTTGATTTTGCGCCTGTTGGATAATAAAGGAAGACCAAGAACAAATTTGCAAGCGGAGACACTGCTTTCAGGCGAGAAATCGTTTAATATGAACCGGGCAGCCTTGTTTTGAACAGACTGTAACTTAGAAGTGATGTGATTTTGGTGCGCACGGCATATCATGCTAGCATATTCTTGTTCGGGTCGAATTATTGTTTTGTAAGCCAGGTAAGTTAGTTGCTATGGCGGCGAGATATAGGTTCTGCCTTAAAAAACTTAGTGATTTTAGTGAGCCTTGGATTGTGCTGTCGACGTGTTGATTCCATGCTTATGTTTCTGAAAAATTAACACCCAGGTATATGTATGAGCATAAAGCGGCGATGCATTGTTTAATTATGCACAAGTCAGAATCGTTTTCAAGCCTGTGTCAGCACCTGTCGGCATGCAGTAACAGAGCGCATGGGTGACCTAGAAATGATTTATATAAACAACAGAAAAGTGCAGCTCGCACTTTCAGTGTCTTATCAAAACGATAAAAATGCTTTCCTTGCTGTTATTTTATTTTTGTTATTCTTCAAAATGTATATCAACCAATTAAATTCTGCAACCTTGGCGCCCGCGAGCAACTGTCAGAGCGCGTAATGACCCACAACCGAAATGCAACCGGAAAAGAAATTTTGCTCTCCAGAAAACTTGAGAGCTGCTGGTCTATAAGTGATAGAACCGCCTCTGCTAACGCAACTCTTATTCACAAGGCTGGGTGTACGCATCATTCGAGTTCGGCAAAGTTCCAGCGCCGAATATCCGATCGGGTATGACGTCTAGTCGAACTCAGCGGATCGATGACGCAGAACTTGTGTCCGCGGGTGTGTGTGTGTTGTACGGTACCCTCATTAAAATTGGACTTTGGCAAAGTTGTCAGATACCCAATCGCAGAGTTGGCAGGTTGTGATCATGCTTGAGTGTTTTTTGAAGTAGAGAAAGACGAAATGAACCTTCTCGATTTAAAAGTGGTTCAGAACTAGCATTTGTCATAGAGCCTGGGGCGCATAACCTCTGTGGTCTATACCTTGTTTCACACCAAGTACTAGGGCTGCCGCCGCTACGGCCCGGTGAAGCCAACAAAAGCAGCGCTAAAAGGTCGTCGTCAAGACACTCGCCGTCTTTGTTGCTTGCTATCACCCGCTAAGCCACTCACGCCAAGTGAATGCGCCGTGAACTGGCGCTTTCTTCGGCGGGTGATTTGTAAGCTGGTGATGTAGAATGCACAAAGACTATGAGCTCCATGACAATGCATTTTTAACCCTGATTGATTGAATCTATTGGATCTTAGTGTCGGCTACGCTCAGACTTTATGAGAAGCGAAATATATCGTGTGCTTCCGTCGCACTACGCATTAAACAGATTTTGTTTTGGCTTGAATCCGTTATCGTGTTCGCTGTGTTTCTAACATGTGCACATTTCAGCCTGGAGGAGACGCTAAGCTTTGTGTGATGACGTATCGGTGACTCTGTCTTTTTTGTCTTTTGACTACATCCTCGCTGTCACAGCTGTGAGCAGATTTTTCGTTGGAGCAACAGGCTTTTGCTGCGACTGGTTTTCAAGAACATGATCCTAAAGCAGATTGATAACAACAGCAGTGACGTTGAAGTCGCCGTTCTTTCATCGCTCAAGTTACAAGCCGCGCTACGGAAAGCAAAGCCGTGGGATACAGCTGCAACTCTATTCCTTTTATTGCGTTTTTGCGCATTTAGCGCCCTAACAGACGGCACATCTAAAGATCACGTGCAATCTTCTGAAGCTTCGACAAGGCTTCGCACCACTTTCAAACAGGATCGTTTTAATTTTTTCTATGAAAGCATATACAAAAAAAAAGCAATAGTGAACGTCACGAAATGATCCTTATAAGAACGGTTGCGGCATCTTCTTCCTTGTCGTTGTGATGGTTTGCTGCGCTGCGTAGATGCAAGAAAACTGACTTGATAAAATATAAACTAAAACAGAGGGTGGAAGGAAAACAAGATACATGAATGGCACAGTTGCCTTCTGGCGCGCACTCTTTTGTCTTAACTAATGCTCAGACCCTGATTTTTTTGATTCTGCCAAGATAACAGGTGGCCTTTTTGTACTATATGTTTCAACTTAAAAATACACTGACATCATCAAAAAACAATTTTTTGTTGGGCGAATAATTATGGTGTCAGAAGACTACTTAATCAATATTTTGCTACAGTGTCACGTATATTTTAATAAAGTGAAAGAAACGCAACTGCTCAAAACCGAAAATAGACTCGGGAGGAAGAATGTATATAGGAAGTACAAAGATACCAAAGATCACGTTGCTGTGCAACCTCATTTTTTTTTAAATTAACGTATTTGCAGTTTTTTAGCAGCTACAAAAAATGTGTATAATATTTTTGTCCATTCCTAGTTTGAGTGAGTGCCTTCGATCTTTGATTATCGTTGGTGGTTGTGTCTAAACCGTAGAAAAGTCCATGTGACCACGGAGAAGAGACTGAGCGCGACTCAAACCGGCCAGTCACCGATCGGCAGTTTTCGGGTCGAAAGCAAACGAATTTCGAGCCGCAAATTGTTTTCTGCGTAGTTGGGCTCTCATATGTCATGAACAAATAAAACCCTTGGCGGGCATAAATACCCTGTCAGTGCCCCTTTGAGCCAAAGCGCAGTCAAAGGCTAAAAGAATCCCAGACACGTGCGCGCAGTCTCGAATGGTTTCGTCATGGTGCGCTCGGTTACTTTCAATTGGACCGATCAAGAAGAGACTTGGACAGTTTGCTTTTGGGCGTAGCTTGATCAACGTTATCGGCTTCTCGGATCCACAGCCTCCCGTCGCTTTTGGTTGGTGCGTTTTGCTCCTAAACATCGCTCCACTTCAAGTCCGACAGCTGCAGCGATCCAATGTAGCCAATAAAGCAGCGGCGAGAGTGCGACATCAAAGCGCACTTTGTGTTTGACGGTTTGCTTATCATCGTATAAACGAATTGCGCACAGAAGAAGACGCAAGATAGCGGCAGCATTCACTGCGCGTGGTTGGTTTTAGCCGCTGTATAGCAAACGAACACGCTCGATGAGGACCATGACGATGCACTTTTCGCGGTGTGTGATTTTTCCATCGTATCGTAGTTTCAGGTGCAGTTAGATATAAAGTGAAACGAAGTATAGGTTGGTCGTATCTCAAGCAATAAAAAGATGACCTAATGGATGAAAGCACGCGCCGCGCTTGCTTACAGAAACAGACTACACACTATTATATAGGGTCTCTGAAGTCACTAGGCTTTGTCTAAAATGGAGCGTAAAAATCGACGCCTGCATGAGGCAATTGAAACTTTTTGTCAAAGGTGTATTTCACAGGTCTGTTTTTTCTCGTAAAGTCACAAAGTGTAGCTCTTTTTCGCAAAATAATAGGGCCAAAAAACTTACCAGGGTCAACGGCGGGCGGTGACGCAGACGACTGAGTTGAGCGGCGGGGCGCGTTTTGCGTACGTATTGATAGAATTTGCTACCTCCTCATCGAGACAGCACGCGACGACCGTGATTTACTTGAAATGAAGATAGTCATTTTGTATTGTACCTTTACTTTAAAAATAAAGGCGGTCAATAAAAGCAAAACTACAAGTTTAAAAACAAAACGCCGCGGCATAACGACTGGCGTTTTTGCTGCCGACGCATTTCGTCTGCGTGTCGTATGCTTTCTTTCGCTGGTCGGCTACAGTACAGTGGCTTAAAAGGGGTAGTGTAATGAACGAAACCGGAGAAGCGGCACAGCGTTGGAAGACGGCCGCGGGTGGCGCTGGCGCTTGCAGCACCGTCGTTCCGGCTATGGCTCCGGCTTAGCAGCTTGGCCAGGTTGGCTCCAGCCAGCTCCGGCCGATTCGCAGGGGGAAGACTACACCGTCGTCTGCTAGTTTTACATTTTTATTCACCTACGAACACAAATCATGTCGTTAAAAGTTCACTCGAAACAAATAATTGTTTTTGAGGCATTTATATTAGTTCTGAAGCGTGTTAGGGTGCCTCTATCTGACGGCCGTTGGAGGCACCCCAAGCGGAGCTACGGATCGAAGCGCCCTCACACCGTCTTCCAAGGAGCGGCCGTTCACGATGCATGGTGGAGGCTACGCGTTAACTACACTACCGCCTATTAGCCACTGTAGCTACAGCTTCCGACGCTGCTCTCGACGCCATCTATCAATACCCGCGCCAAACACGCCCCGCAACTCGACTTCGTCGTCTGCGTCGCCGCCCGCCATTGACCCTGGCAAGTTTTTTGGCCCTATTTTCTTTATTTACAGAAAAGGAGCTACACTTTGTAGTTTTACAAGAAAAAACGGACCTGTGAAATACATCTTTGACGAAAAGGTTAGATTGCTTCGTGCAGGCGTCGATGTTTACGGTCCATTTTATATGAAGCCTGGTGACTTGAGACACCCTATACTTTAGTTTAACCTTAAGTCAAGACGCAGCCGACGCTATACGAGCTGATAGTACGAATCACGCAGCGTCCAAAGCGCACCAATATAGTGTTCGTCCTGTTTCGCACAGGTCTTCTGTCATCGCTGAACCAATTACCAACAGAACATGCACAGTGACTTGCGCTTTCAACCCTACTTGAATGGTCCCATTAGCTTGTAGCGTCTGAAAGCCGAGACACGAAGTATAGTGATTTGTTTCATCATTGTCGGGACTTGCCGTTCTAACGAGAGGAGAGCCAAAGGATCGGACAACTGCCGACAATTTTTCACCAAATATAGGCACGACCGTAGTTGACTCAGTCTCTTCTTTTGGAGCAGGAAGCGACGCCTTTTATCGTCCGTTTTCGTGGCGTGTCAACTGGTCGACAATAAAAAGAGTCGCTCGGCATCTGACGCTTTTATTATTTTTCCCCACTCTCGTCTGCTCCTGGACTTGCGCTCGGATATGGATGTTAACGCGCGGTTCTTATGCTTCGTTCCACAGTTCGAGCGCTATATGCCAATTCTGCGAGCCCATGGGGCCGATCGAGCTTCTCAAAAAGTGTTAGATCAGGTCGTTTCTTCCGTTTTTATGTCTGTGTTACCGCCAACGGATCCAGTCAAGCGCCAAGATCGCGTCGTGACATTACGTTTTAAAGCCTGAAATGTTTTTCAACGTAACGCCCAAATCCCAAAATTGTATGCGTCCATCTGTTCTTGCATTTACCACTAAATTTAGCGCGGAAATAAAATTGGTTCTTAGGTCGCGTGACATGAATTGATTCCACGTAAGACGATCTCACATGATCGTAAACAAATTAGGCTTCCCCGCCAAGGTTGGCGGAGAAATTGATGGCACGTAACCGGATGTGACGTGACCCCCATGCACCAATTCAGTTTTCCCACTAAATTCACCGGGAAACAAAAATTACGTAACGTGGCCTGACGTCACGAGACATACACAACAACTTAATTCCCCTCTTAAATTTAGCAGGCTAAGCAATTAAGTTACCCCGAAAGAAGGTTGTGACGAAATCGGTGTCACGTGACCTAGACATCCTCCGGTTTCCTCGCCAAAAAGTTAGAGGCGAAGAATGAAAAAAAAAAAACAGGTTCTTCTTTTCCCGAATTAACGGCTTAATGTCTTCTACACTTCTTCAAACGAACGTATCTTAGATGCCGGGTTTCGTGCAATATGATCCTTTGGAGATAAAGGTCGGTGTTATTTTAATGCGATTAGCATTATTATGCTCAGTCATCACACGTTTCTCAATACTGTATGCCGCCTATGCCATGTACACAACGTTCCGCTAAATTTAACAAAGAAATTGACTTGAGCGTGACCTATGGACCATTTTAAGTTCTCCGTTAAATTTAATGGAGTCAGGTTCCCCGCTAAATTTAGAAGAAAACTGGCTTCACGCAAGTACGCACCGAATCAAGTTCTACGCTAAATTTAGGGAAAATTGATTTCACGTGACCTATGTACAAACTCAAGTTCCCCGCTAAATTTAGCAGAACATCAAATTTACATGACTTATACACAAATTTAGACTCACCGCTAAATCTAGCGGAAAATTTACTTCATGTGACCTATGCACCAATTCAGTTCCTGGCTAAATTGAGAAAATTGACCAATTCAGTTTTCCTTATGTTTATACTAATTTCCTTCTTTTTCACTTTTCTAATTCTCAGTCTTCCAGATCCCATCACTCCTTTCTTATAAATATTTGTAACATTTAACGTTAGGGTTCTTCATCTTCCTATCTTCCAATTAAAACGTCAGTTGCGAGTAGCCTTGTCCTGTGTAGTCTCTCTTGTCCTTGTCCTTCGCGCTTTTTAATTTCCGCAAGTTCCCTGTAAATTTAGCGAAAAATTTACGTCCGGTGATCTATGCACCGATCCAGGTTCTCCGCTGAATTTAGCGAGGAACCGAACACTCTGCCCGTGTGTGCAACGATAAATGCGATCGCATTCATTGAGCGTCACCCTTGTGTTTTCTACAAATTTGCTTCCACCATCAACTCTGGGGGTGGAGGCATTTATATGATTTTATATGTTTTTGTCTGTCGGTTTGTGTTACAACTTGGTTTTAGCCCCTTTACGACTTTAAGATGAAACCGGCTATAATCATAAGATGATACGAGCGGGAACACCCTATCTGCCTTTATGCTATGACCTGCAGTCTCCCGAACACTCATACTAATCTCTCAATTTCTTTATAAGTTAAGAGCCTGAAAGACAAACGCCGAGTTCCAGCTCTAGTTTAGATTTGAACATTCTTAATGACATACAGGTGCTCTTAATAAGCATGACACGCTGTGGCCTTTTCATATATCTTACGACACGATAAAAGTACATAGTCTATACAAAAATTCTGGCTGAAGCAACTATGTTGCGTTCTGGTTAAGTGATTAGCGGCACAGATAATTGAAAGAGTCGCGGCAGGTCACATGTCAATTTTCGCGGTAAATTTAAAGAGTAAACTTAATTTGTGTGTAGGTCACCTGACAATGTCCATTCATGGGACCTCATTTTTCTCTGCTCAATTTAGCGAGCAAACTGAATGTCGTTGAGATCGCGTGGCATTCAGTCATGTGACGTCAATTTTCTCGCTAAATTTAGCCGAGAAACTGAATAGGTGTTGAAACAAATGTGACGTCAAATATTCCGCTAAATCTAGCGAAATTTTCTGCATAGATCACGTGACATCTTGTGAAGTCATTTTGCCCGCTAGATTTAGTGGGAAAATTTAATTTGTATAGGTCAGGTATAACGGTACTTTCCTCACTAAAGTTATCAGGGATACTGAAGTGGATGTTGACGTGGGCCGACGACTCTAAGAAAGCTAATCACTTTAATAATCTGTGCTATCTTTAGACCTTGAAACACATAAATATAGTTAGACCTGTAGAAATACGAAGTCCACTAAATTCTTTGGCATACTACGAAGCCAAATTAAGTAAAGAAAACGCGACGGTAAGTCGTGTGGATTGGATTCTTCACCGTACCCTAACAATTAATTTCCCATAATCTTTACGCCCAACATTTTACAATAAAACCTGAATTTTTTTAACATCTTCGAGATATGAATATACAGCAATAAAATCACCATCTCGATCCTTCTTCACTTATCTGCGGTCACGTGCGGTCAAGTTCACACGCAGATGCTTTCAAGCGCCCTATGAAAATCACATTAATGAGATACATACCTTTTCACTTGTATAAAGGTTAAAGGAACTTTCAAGGTTGCAGAATGCCGTTTCCTCATTTACTAGAACGCATTTGGAAGTTTCAGACCAGGCATCCTCTGTATCAAGCTGTGGGTGCCTTTTGGGGCCGCAGTATCGTGGCTGAATAACATTGGAAAGTCGGGGTCATGTTGCTTTACAAGTTCCTGCAGCCTTGTGGGCAGGCCCGTCGCAGCTGTTTTGCTCTATGGCCGTAGATTGTGTCTTTATATTTTTTTTTCAACTTTGTGTATGGTTTTCTTTTATGTTCCTGCAGAGAAATTTCCACAAACGTTTCAGAACCAGTGATACCCTGCGCTGCGCTCGGCGATTGTTTTTTTTTTTATCGAAATTTTTATAGTTCAGCGGGATGAGCATACGTGAGTACCATGAAGTCCTGCGGACAGTGCGAGCTTTCCGCTTCGTGTTCTTCTCAACAAGGCACACAGTGGATCTCGTGGCCAATGCGCGCAAATAACGTGCGCCGCCGCGCATGTTTCGCATGATGGAGACAAGAACAAACATTAATATTGCCATGTTATTGCCATTAACACATTTCAATCAAAATTGTTTTATTTAAATCAGAATTATATGACTTTATATCAGAATTATGTATTAAATCACCCTGAAAAGAAAACAGAAAGACCTGTTTCGTTTGTCGCTACATTTCTAGACATGGCCGGCAGACTCATTCTTCATCCCGTACCCAGTGAGTGAGAGCAGTGTGCAAGGGGAATTTACTGTCAAGTTGATTACGTCATAAAATATAAATTTCTTAATAACTTTCAACTCTTAATGTAAACCACGCCGTACTAGAACAGAGGCTGCTTGATTTCTTTATTAATGAAAAAGCTATATTGCTGTAATCTTTCAGCAAAATGAACACATTATGGGAACAGATTCCGCTATTTTATTTTTTCCTCTTTGAGAGACAAATGATAGACAAGGAAAAATTAAAACATACGGGATTGATTCTGCAGGAGAGCTTTGATTTAGCCCCTCATAGCAAAACCGGAGTGATTTATATCATGATTTATATCATCTTAATTTTATTCACCACCCTGATACGTACGGCGTCCGTCTGCTAAAGAAACAAATCGTCTGATTGGCGCAACAGCCTTAATGAGATGTGACCCGCAGCTGTATCTGGGGGTGGCGGCGCGAGGTCAGTTTTAGCATTTGTGCCGGTGGCGTCAGAAGGGTCAGTGTTGCCTAGATAAACGGTAAGGACGTGGAGATAGCTCAGTAATAATTAAACAAATAACTAAGTTTCTCCGACTTGGCATCGGCGAAGTCGGCACGGAAACTTACACCTATAACTTACTATGCCATGACGCTAACGAGCTATTTCGTATTTTTTCTTGTTGCTGCTAAACAATACTCCTCATTAAAAGGAAGCGCGGGCGAAACAATAAAAATAAAAAGTACACTAGCTTGATCATGCTGGCAGAGACCGGGCAGCACAGCTTGTGCTGTGAGTGAGCTGGCACATGCGATGTGCGCACATCCGCGACGCCATGAGGTCACATGACGTAATATTATGACGGCATTTGACGATACAGAGTTGAAGGACTTCATGACGTCTCATGGCGTCATGGTGTCGCGCGATGTCGTGGTGTCACGTGGCGTCATAGAGTGTAGACGGGCTGTCAGTGGCGTTGCTTATGTGATGGCAAACACTCTGTAGGTGCCTAGATGGCTGGAGACACCACGTCCAGCTCAGTACAGGGGTCAGGACTCCAATCGCCCGGTACCCTCTAAACAACTCCTGGGCGAAAGCCTTTTTTTTTCGGCTTATTTTCCAATTCCGACGTGCACACTAAAAAACGTGTTACTCAATCACTCAGCAGCAGCAGTTCTTCTTTGTATGCTTGTTTGATCTATCGCGCGACTGTCCTTCACTGTCTTTTTTTAATCTCAAACAAATAGAGCGTGAAGAGGCGCTTTTATTCGTTTATGACGGATGCTCCGAAAAGAAATTTTATAATGTCTATATATGACTGGTTTCTAAGTAAACTAGATTTATACACACCTTCGGGGAAAAAAGACAATCGGAATGTGTTATTTTTTTACAAGCTTTTTGAATACCAGGAGTCATCCCAAGGTCTGGTATCCACCGTGAGTTTTCTATGCCTGGTTGTTCTCTTGCGTCTCACTCTATGAAGACTTATTTTATAGCTTCTGGTCATCTGAAACAGACATCATAATTACTTTAATAATATGACATGTTTGGTGAAGTTAATATGATAAATGAATTGTTCGGTATTCCTATGTGTAAAGTGTTAGGATGGCTGCTGTCCTTTTTTGCCTTTATGTATAGTGATGTACCACCGCAAAACATGTAGCTACTTCGAGCTAAGAAGTTTTATTTTTGTTTACGGCCGAAAATACACGGGCGACCACGGTCTAATTGTGATTTATAATGAGCCAATTGGGACGGGTCAGTGCTTCATAGAACCAAATGACCAAACCCATAGTTCGTATGCACAACTGAGCCAGAACGAAACAGGAAGAAATTGCAAGAGTACTGAATATGAACCGTAACCGAATAAATATAGTAGGTATTTTTCGTGAGTGATTTTGGAGTACATGTGCTTCCGTAACCATGAACGGTGCAGCTGCTTCAGTTCGTGAAACTATACAAAATTTAACGTGTATGAAAGAGTCGTATAGCTGAAGCAACCGTCTAAACCACGGTGATGATTATGTTTGACCAGCAGCGTCCCATTGTAATAAGCATTTAAAACGTTCTTCAGCATACCAAATCTGTTGTTCGCGTTCGCAGCATACCACTGATGTAAACTAGGCGACCGAGGTGAGATATACGGGTCTGAAGTTCAGGAGCTCTGAAGCCAACTAGCGAAAAAATCTGTTTGAACAACCCCAAAAGCTACAGTTACCGTCTTTATCCTCCTAAACGTGAACGATCGTTCGCGTTGAATGCCGTCGAACCAGATCTTTTGGTCGCCTCGCTGTCGCTCCGACGAGTTAGCCCGAACCACGTCCATTTACTCGCACACGTAGTCCACAGTATTCGCGGTTGCTTGCCATTGTGAGCAGCCTTTAAAATTATTCGATATTGCCTTCCGCTGTCCTAAGCCTAACGTTCGGCAGGGCCTGTGAAGTCAGTTGTCAATGCGTCTGCCATCTTGTATTTTTCCGAGTCGTTGACGATTCAGGATACCTTGTGGTAACGACTCCAGCGGCCGGAACGGAAGAACGAACGAGACACGCAACTCAAATTCCCCGACGATTCGTGCGTGCGTGCGCAGTGACGTTACTGCGAAGCGTTTTAGGGAAAACCGCTCGCGTAAAAACGACCCAACTAAAACTCCGTAATGGCCGGTTCCTTCCCCCTGCATTCCTTACACAAATAATCCCACATACGGAGCTCTGCCAAATATAACTGAACAATGTGGGGGCTTTTTTTCGAAGTAGGCCGGAAGAACCCTTCAAGAACCAACATACGATGTGTCCCCACATTATATGTAGGGGGCACTCTCGTAGTATGTGTCCGCAAAAATACTACTTTTTTGTTTTTTTTTTTTTACAGCAATAGGTAAACTAGGCATTGCTGAACGCTCATTTCCAGCCAAAACGTATAATGCATGCTAGCGGTCCGAAACATATTTTAAAGTTTCGTTACTAACCGTTATCTTATTAAAACGTATAAGTGACTTTATTAAATTTTTAATTAGAAAATAGCAGAGCTTAAATACATGAAGTTGAATGGTGCCAGTTACCAAGAACGGGCCCATCCTACCCACGCAAATTTGTTGAAAATCACTTCTATAATTTAAACTAGATAACGGTTAGATCTGAAACTTTGGCATCTCGTTAGACTCGCTATAGTTCTATATTTCGGTGAAGGCTGGGCGTTCGGCGATGCGTCCTTTATTTTCTCGGTAAAAGAAAAGAACATATTTTTGTGACACGTACATAGGAAAACACGAATATAAATGATATGTGACCCAATCCTAGTTTGTTAAAAATTAGTAATAATAACACTTTTTTACGTCTCAGGGAGTAAAAATGAATGAATCGTAAAATACTCCCACATTCAAATAAATTGGTTATTAGAACACGGAATTCTAGTATCATTTAATGTTCACGTCATTGATAGGGTTTTCCACGCAATATACTGTATGCATAGTGCAAGAGGTGTGTGTGCAGCGCTAAACTGAAGTGCACGGTGAACTAAGAAATGATACGCGGAACTCAATGACTTAGGCAAAATGCAAATACATATAGGAAACTTATTCCAGTGACACACCCTTACAGGGCCTCATGAAACGAATTTTGGGTTGGGATAAATCATTTTAGATTGGGATTTTACTAATAGCACATCGTTCAGTGGGCCAAAAGAAAAAAAGGTAGAAAGTCAAAAGCCTGACTTTCAGTGCGAAAATTTGAAAACACAGCGGACTATTTCGTACCTCCTCCCCTTCGTAAGCTCTCTGCCTTTTCACTGTGATACATCCGCGGTCCCAAAGCGCGTCACCGGGTCCAAACGCACGTCACACGAAACCGGACCTCACTTATTCCCTTCACCCCTAAGCTGACATTGTGGTGGAAGCTACGCGCTTGCCGGACCAATCAGCCGCCTCCCTTTCATCACCTGACCTCATTCTCTGCGCGTGGGTATGCGCGAAGGAGCGTGATCACGTGGCAAGTGTGGCTGGCCCAACGAGCACGTAGCTTCCACAGCACTGTCAGCTTCTGGGTGAACGGGTTGGGGAAAGCAACTTTTGTCTGAATTTTGAGCGACGGGCTAATCTTCTAGGGGACAATGGCTCTGTCCGGTACGCAAACCAGATTCCGAGCAAGAGGGCCTCCCTCTTTTCGTCTTCTTGAACTGTTTGGTGGAATGCGCGATTTATGAGTTGAGGAGGAAAGCTAAACAGGAAAAAGTTGGAAAAGCGGGTCATGACCCCTTTAATAATAATTCTGAGCAAATTTCGATTGCATATCCATAACACTGTCGATACTGCGGAAGGCGCACTGCGCACGCTGCAAGCGTTGTGCATGCATGAATTGGATGTCATTATAATGAATTCAAGCACAAACCACAACAACGCAATTACATAAATAATTGTACAAACGCAATGGTAATAAAAAACGTTTCACTTCAAATCCACCTTGCGTAAATACTCGGGCCTGAAAATACGTGGAAGTAAGATGCGTAATTTTCATCAGGTACGCGTTAGATGGTAACGCATGTCCAGCTGTACATTGATATGGACAGTAACACTGCATTCGCTAAACACGAGCACAGCATTGTGTTTGTGAAATTTAAAAAAAAATGCAGGAAGAGAAGGCAAGGAACGAAAGGGTATTCGTGAACGTTCCCTTCGCCTTATGTACGCAGTTTCGTGGTTACGTGTAAAATTACACTGCTTCTAGTTGAGCCTAGCTTCAGCTATGTTCTGGGATCAAAATTAGATAAGGCATAGCTAAAATCAGGTTTTCGAGTTTCCATTGTGCCTATAAAAATCGAACCCAATTGCGTGTATAATAGGAAATGTTCAATAAAGTTCAACAGTGCTCAGATGAAGGTGCCGATTACTCAGTTCTAACAAAAATGTTGTAATGTATATGATTATGTTGAGCGATTGATGTGAGATCCTGCCATATTTAATATCTAGATAATAAATATTGCATTATCTCACATCAAAATGCAAAGTAGCTACTTTGCATTTTGATACTCCTCGACGATAAAAATAAAAGACGAAAGCTTAAGCGACAGGAGACCGCTTCACTACACCATGTTTACACCATTATGAACGTGCTGTAGGCCTACATCGCACTAACTTGACTTTAATGAAACTAAGCTTGTGTTCAATATTAAATATGTAAGCCATGCGTGCGTGCCATCTTGTTGAGTGTTCGCTTATACATTTCAAACTAGCACTTCCAACGTTGTTAATTTGATAGGAATGTTATTTAGCAGTAGTAAATTCCTTTCAACTTTCCGTTGGCACGTTGAATTAGAGAAACGAGGCACTTTTGAGGCAGCTCTAGAAGTTCAGCTTCCACATTCCAACCGACCTGCAGATTGAAGAATTTCGCATACCAAACCGGAACCGTTGCAAAGAATGTTTCGTGTGTGCGCGCTCTAATGGAGACTTATACTTAGGTTTATATTTAGACTGCATGCTTTTGCGTTTGAGTTGTGTTGATATAAAGTAAGTTATATGTCCGCGTACAACAAAAGAGAAACATTTTTTTTAAGTTCCATAATTGAGAAAAACGAAATATAGAACGTTTTCTGGCGTAAACACCTAAATCTTTTTGAAAAAATACGATTGCATTGCAGGAAAAAAAAACGTTACGCAGGCAAGTGGGTTAAGAAACATCATAATGTAAATCCTTAGGCAAGGAAGTATAAAATAATGAACACGTGTTTGTGGCGCCTTGCCCGTTATTCCAATATTTCTTGTCCCAGGGTGCACATTCTTATGTCTGCATTTGTGATTTCCCAAATGTGCCCTTAGGTTGTCAGAAAAGTGGCTGCAAGTGGTTTTTTTCTTTTTTCAACTTGCATATTTTTGGGGGTTTAAGCTCAATGGCATTTAAAAACCTATGCTTCGTTGCGCTAGATGACAGGCAGGTGCAAGTGAAGCCGTCTATTGGTGATGCTTCGGGTTGAAATGTTAAAACTGGGAATTTTTGCAGAGCTTAATATTCAATATTCACATTCTAGGTCTTGTATAATATTAACTGCCTGCCTGTGGGCCTCTGTCCCATGCCGGTTGTTTAAACGGGTGTTTTCACCACGTGTGTGTGTCCCTGTGTTTATTTGTGCGCTTGCGCTGCATACGCGGGCGTTCGGGCGAAGTGGCGTGTGCCTCCATGTGCGTGTGTGTGCGTTCGCATGCACACGTACAAGTGTTGTTAAGTGTACATGCACGTGTCCGTATTTGTGCTTGCTTGTCTCCTTGCGTGTCTCTGATCGCGTGTTTTGTTTCCCTGCACTCTGAAAAAAAAGATCAAAACTGTATTTTACACCCATTTTCACACATACGACACCCCAAAATGTCAGTTTGACGTACAGTCAGTTTAACGTTGATGTCAGTTTGACGCACTTGTCCCATCCTCCAGTTTTTGTACACGAAAATTAGCAGCAACACGTCTTCAATAGTAATGGGCGTAGTACTGGATTGTCTGCGTTACCACAACTGAGGACCAATGCCGGGCCCATATTAGGCGCGAGTGTTGCGTCGGAATTGGGCCGGGAGTTGTGTTCTATCAGTCAGCGCACGGGCAGCAGCCAAACGCTGACATGGCACTCGTTCCCAGTCTGTGACCCCCTCCTCCCTGGCCTCAGGTGGGTGATGTATAAATTCAAGAACGCCGCTGCCCTGTTATTCAAGATCTGTTTGTATACAGCATGAACGAGCGGTATTTAAAATACAACTACTTGAAATACTTGTTTTACATATTTTGAGTATTTTATATTTCGTCTTTTTCTAAATTTGGGAAAATTTATTTGTTAACCGTATTTAAATACAAAAAAATAGTATTTCAAAGGCTTGTGTAACAAATATTTATTTTATTTTAGGCATTCACAAAACCTTACAGGCTCATTCAGAGCGTTGCGTAAGGGGGGACATATAAAGACACAAGCGGGGTGTCGAACCGGTCATTATTTCGGTTCGGTTCGGGTTCGGGTTCAGTAGCATTGTATTTTGTTCCGGTTCGGTTCCGGTTTAGGGTAGCGCACATAATATCACTCCGGTTACCGGTTTTAATAAGCGCGAACCGGTTCGAACGTTCCTAACTCGACCTTTGAATATTGACCGAGCACTTCCTGCAGCCTTTTCTGAGCACGAGATATTTGCCATAGACCCATCCCAAAACTACTCCCTCTTCAGGCAGATCTGAAAACCCTGCACAGTGACGTGCGCAAAAGACACCATTAATGTGGCAAGGCTATTACTTGTATAATACTGTTCTTAAGTGAACTATATATAAGCGATCGGCTTTCCATTTTTATGGTGTCTTTTGCACACGCAGCTGTGCAGTATTTCAAACTCTGCCAGAAGAGGGCGTAATTTCGGGATGGGTCTATAGACCTTTCCAAAAAGAGCTTGTGGCCGGTGCCATCTTTAGTGTTCGTGCGTATAGCGCGTGCTTTGCTCGCTTTCCGAAGCGACGAACACGCACGTGCTGGGCTGTGAAGATCGCACGCTGGGCTGTGATTTTGTAAACAGTAAAAAGGTCTCTAGCTGGATTGCTTGCCCTCTATATGTTTTTGTTTGTTTTGCTCTGCACACACGTGTTTTTTAGACATGCTACCTGTTTTCGGCGCCCAGTAAGATGTCGCAGCTATGCCCCAGAGTGGCTGACAGGGGAACGAGAGGAAACAAATGTGCCGTAAAACACAGAAACAGGTACGTCGAGTGCGCAGTTGGGGTAGTTTATCGAATCCCGTTAAGCTGTGGTCGTGTATACATCGGCCAGACTGGCTGATGTGTCAATGACCGGGCACGTGAGCACGCACTGTCGCTGCGGTCAACCTCGGGAGGCCACCTTCCTTTACACTGCGTCACTTGCTTGTGTGTGCCGAAATTTGAGAGCATCACGATTTTGGGGAGGGGGCTGACAAAACTGCACGCGAACTGCTGGAAGTTTACGAGATAGGAAAGGAAGGAGTCCCAATGCGTCAGCCAAACCTCGATATATTTACATGAAAAAGAAATAGCTTTTTTGAGCACGTGTTGATGCAGTGACGGTCTGGCGATTTGATTGTTTTCCTTGGTGTTTTCTTTTCATTAAACGTTCAGTTAAAGTCCAGCGCTAGTCCTGTCCACTTCTTTCCTGCGTCCGTGTTTGTTTGCGCGCTGCTACCAGTTTGTTACCTGTTTTCATTGTAACCCATCTCTTATAAAATACCGCCCGGGGTGCTTAAAGTGTTAATATATAAACAAATAAATAAATAAAAAAATTACACAAAAAGCGGGGGCGTATTGAAATCATTATATTTATTTTGAATTATTTTATCCCACAGCGAAAGAGGAATATATTTGATCAAACCCCACTAGAGCGTTTACATGTTATGACGTTTCATAGAGTTATATATACTTATGGCGCCTTTCTGTTCGCGCGGATTAGCATGATGTTGTCTATCGTCGACTCGTTCAAGTTGGCTCGAAGCGGTGAAAGCACAAACTTGAGACCTGAGAAGGTTCGCTCTACGCTGACTTGCGTAGCTGGCGCTGCCAGAGCAACCTTGGCTAGCTGATAGAGTTCTGGTCGTTCAAGCTTGTGGTTCTCCCAGTAACGAAGAATGTCTTCGTTTTTGTTGAGGCGCGGCTCCTCGAGAAAAGATTCCAGCAGCACGTGGTGCGCTCTCGGTGCTCGATTGGTTAAATGGCTCATCGACTGCAACTGCGGTCCATCTTGAGGTCAAACATTCGCGGACGCGTAGGCCTCCGTGCTTAGAGTGGCGCAATCCGCTCCGACACTTGGACATTTCGTAGCCAAGCGGCCAAGCGGTGCTTTGAAATCGCCGCCACCGCTGCCGCGCCGCCAGGGTCAATCCAAGAAACAAAGTAAAGTTGAAGCTCTCCAGATGCCTAAGTAGAGGCGGGAACTGAGCGAGCTCGCTGACCACGCGGTCTCTTTGTGTCTCTGCTTTTGATGATGATGCATTTTTTATTACGTATGCAATAAAAATGAAATGTAAAAATATCTGACAGTATGTAGGATTAGTCTCGGCAATATAAGAAGAAATACGCCCGCAACTTTTCACATTAAGACCAATTATTGACTCAATTGGCCCTGAACCGTTTTCGTTGAACCGGTAACCGCCACATCAGATTATGGTTTCGTTCCGGTTCGGGTTCAATATGAAGCGTTCGATTTCGGTTTCGGTTTTGTACCGGTTCGGTCAAAAATAACGGTTTTGATCCGGTTTTCGGTTCGAGTTCAGGTGCGGTTCGACACCCTGGACACAAGAACGGAAAAAATAATAGGTCCCAAAACTAAGGTGCAGGAGCCACTCAATTTTACACATAAAGCTGAATTGAACTATACACAATAAATACATAATTGAATATATGACAGGAACCGACAATAATATACCATAATAAACGAAGTTAGTGTAATTAGGAAAAAAACGCAGTAAATAGAAAGCAGAAGATAAGTTTTTCACGAACTTGTGTGGTGTCAAAAATGGTGACTATAGATTCGGGAAGGTTGTTTCATGTGCGGATGCCTCGTGGTACAGCTGAATTAATGAATTCGTTTATTAAGCCAGTGAGACGTTGAAAACTTTGCTGTTTGTGGTGCGATGGCATCATCTATTTAGCGGTTTAAGGAATGACATATTTGTATATCAATCGCTGTAATTGAAAACTGTGGGATAGAACGCTTGTGAATGAAATTCATCCCTTGACATTTTGATTTAGTTATTAGCATTAGCCTATCATCACACCAGTTAATAATGCAGTTCAAATCACGCTGAATTACTTAATGGTCATCAGAGTTGTTCATTTTTATGTATAAAACTCAGTTGTCGGCAAAAACAAAAAAATCGTACATTTGAGGACAATGAATTTGAGAAAGAGAGAATAAGCATTTACTCAAAAGAAAAGACCGACGTCAGCCAGAGCTCTGTGCCGGCTTGCTACGCTGTGAAAGAAGACGAAAAAAATAGTATAGACAAATATAGCAAAGACATTAGTACTAACAAAGAAAATAGAGAGATAAACAAATTAAACAAAAACACAAATGCGCACCCACAATGACTTCGGCAGATCGTCCATGTAAATGAGAAACAACAAGGGGCGCAAAACGCTTCCCTGCGGAACTCCAGAAGATATATTAGTAATGTCAGACTGGTAATCACCACAATCCGTGTACCGCGAGCGAAGTGATATAAAGTTGCGGACCCATGACATGGCTAGGGAATCAAGGTGAAGTGAAGAAAGCCGGGACAAAAACGACATTGAGGAACACGATCAAGTGCTCTAGAAAAATCCAGAAATATTGCATCAGTTTGAAAGTTCGAGTTCATGTTAAAGAGAAACTGAAGCGGTTCTGCATTTGAAAACAAAAACGCTTAAATCGTCTTCATTGAGCATCTAGGATGCCCGGATAAAATTATTTTTTTTATTCAGATTAATGCGCCAAGTAGCCGACAACTGCGCTTTTAAAATAGCGATGAAGCCCCGCACCCTTGCCGGCGCATTCGGGTGGGCGAAGGGATCGTGACGTTGTGCAGAGATCTCAACATTCCCGCTCCTTTTCATAAGCCTTACCCAAGCAGTGAAAAGCGCTGCACACTTTCCCTCACAAGAGGTACGCGCAAGGCATTTAAAACCTCTCGGTAGGACGTCAAATTGCCACATGAGGAGCGCAAAGTTCCTCTGCTTCTTGAACAGTGGTTGCGATGATGTCAGAACGACGAGCTCTAATTGGTTGCTTGGGAAAAGAGTCGGTATAGACCTCAAGGCGTCTAGCATTGAGGTCTACCCACTATCCTTCCAGTCAAAGCCAATCAGATCTCGGTGTCGTTCTGACGTCACTGCAACTCGTGAGCAAGAAGCAGACGACTTGCTGTCCGCATAGCTTCTCGGTTTTACTCGCCTCTAGCGATACGTTTGGATCAAATGCTTGTGATATTCGAATTCACGGGACCAAAATACGCACGATTTTACCTCTAACTCGTTTTTTTTTCTGTTTCAAGAACCTCTTCAGATTCTTCCTTTTTTTTTAAGATGTAAGTCATGGGTAAATTTAAGCAGTTGTGCCTCGCAGAAAAGAAAAAAAGACCTTCCTAATGCCGTACTGATGTTTGTAGTAAGTTAGATACCAGATGTGATGCAGCATGGGAAAACATTGTATGTTCAAGTATATCTCGCACTCAACACTGGTTAGGACGATGGGACGATAGTGTTCTAAGGGGGGGGGCGATTTCCGTTTTTAAAAAATAGGAACAGCTTTTCCGATCTTCCACTTCTCTGGAATGTGGCCGGTGGACAAAGATTGTTGAAAAAGTAGGCTGAATATT
This sequence comes from Ixodes ricinus, assembly GCA_037355805.1. Taxonomy (NCBI): domain Eukaryota; kingdom Metazoa; phylum Arthropoda; class Arachnida; order Ixodida; family Ixodidae; genus Ixodes; species Ixodes ricinus. The sequence continues at coordinate 1 of JAZHYW010050686.1, read as the reverse complement.
T